>JAMXDD010000008.1:27045093-27249450 GCA_024733475.1 Syzygium grande | reverse complement strand
TTCCCTCAAGGACTAAGCGGAGCTATTAAGGTTTCGGTCACACGGTTTGAGCGCAATTCGACATATAGTCTTATTTGTCGTGAAAACAGATGAACAAGGAAAAATGCTCTCAACTTTGTTCCACTTAAGGTTAGTGGACTGAAGGAAGGCGTCATTTGTGACGAAAGCTTTTGAGATTCGATGAAATTGAGGCGAAAGGTGGTGAGAAATTAACTCATGGACAATTGAATATAAGAAGCGGCACATTTCAAAGATGAGCTGTCGCTGCGAGGGAACTTGTAGTGTATATAAAGTGAATGATCTGGCTTTGCCAGCACTAGGTAAGATAAATCTATTATATGCAGTCGCGGCTCATGTCAAATCCTCGATGGGTTAGCTCCCCTCCAGAGCCAAAGTCCCTGGTTTTTTAGTATTTGTCTGCCATAGCTCACCAATGTGTGATTGGTTGTCAATAGCTCTTTCCATATTGATGTGAATGGTGCGCTGGTGCTCCTGATGAGCCATAGTACTACAGAATGTACAGAGTGACAAGCTTTGGATCTATATGGCACTAGCAAGGATGGGTGGCATTCAAATGTGACCACATTCAGATTGTGTCGTGCTTACTGACTAGGAGGAAAATTTTGTTGAGGGTTGTCTTCCCATCCTGAAGACAGTTGCTTAGATTAGTCACTGCATCGGTAGGTTTTATTTGTTATCACATTCTTATTGCGGTTGCTACCAACTAAATGAAAGGGAAAAGAGGTGAAATTAGGGTTTTCGGGTTTCGTTTTTTGTTTCATATGAATAATTTACAGCATGAGATGAGCAAGTGCGAAATGTCGTATCAGATATTATCGATTCATTTTAAGTAAGCTTCATAGGCATTGTGGTGGTAGTTCACGCAGTTTGGCAAAGGCATGTTGAACCACGACTTTTTTTTTTTACAGAACTTCATCACCTTTGAGACACGCTTCATTCAAGTCTATTGTTTGAAAACAATTTGCAGAAAAATTGTGTTTCTTTTAAAACACTGATGGCTCAGCTTGAGACCTTCTATTACCTCTTCTTGTTTTTATAAATTATCCAACAACCTTGAATTTTTTTCTTTTTATTTTTCTATGTGCATATTCAACTATTAAAGATTAGCTTTTTGGCGCTTAGCCCGTTATTATGCTTTTGATTTTGCTCCTCTTACGATTTTGTGGATGTAACCTATGTTCAGGTCATGTTAATCACTCCATATTCTTGCCCCAATTCAGGTAAATGCATGTTTTACAAATTTTGATCCATGCGGTCGCTTTTATGTCTCTCTGACCTCATATGTTGGGTAATGCAGGGAGGAGGTGGTTAGCCACCAAAAGGTTCCCCCGGTTGGGCCATTGACAATCATTTTTGCTCTTTAGACCCACTCGTGCAGAAAATGAATGCAGAAGGTGCTGCTTTACAACTTGAAACAGACGTTGCGAGTTGCGAGAATCTAGTTGAGATTCAGGGGACCTTTCGAGTTCGAAACGTCTGAGGCTATCATGTGTTGCAAACTGCAAGAGTTGGGTAAGTTCGGATATCTCTGTTTGCATGTCCATTCAATCACTTGGGCCTTTCAAGTTTAAAGAATCTGAAAGAATCAGATGCTGCCAACTGCGAGAATTTAGTTGAAGTTTGACGATTTGACCCATATAGAATATCTGGAAACATTCTGTATCTCTGGATGCGCATCCTTTGAAAGATTCCATGCTGCAAATTGCCAAAATCTAGTTGAAATTCATGGTCTTTACAGGTTGGATTTACTGGCAAGATTGAATATCTCGGGTGCTCTTCTATCAAAAGATTACCCAGACTTTTCCGGTTTAAAGACTTAAAATTTCACGCTGCAAATTGCGAGAATTTAGTTGAAGTTCGAGGCCTTGATTGATTAATTAGAAAATTTGGGTTGTTTTAATGTCTTTAGATGCATGTCCATTAAAAGATTACCGGACCTTTCAATCCATTAAAAGATAACAGACCTATCAAGTTAAAAATGTCTTAAGAGATTCTATGCTGCAAATTTGCGGGAATCTAGTTGAAATTCACAGCCTTGAGATGTTGATTATTGTGCCAATTGAGTCATAAACCTTTAAAATTTTACCAATTAAGTCTATTGGACAAATTTGAGCCAAAAATTGCTAACGTGGACGACCATCCAACGCGATGTGGTATAATTTGTATACACATGGATTGTTTTTATAATTTTTTAAAATTTTCTAAATTTTTAATTTTTTTTCTTTTTCTTTTTTTTTTTTTTTTTTTTTTCTTCCAAGCCTGGCAAGGGGCCTCGCGCCCATCATCCAATGGCGGGCTGAGGGGTTGGCCAAACCACACCTGGCCTGGGTTGGCGAGAGTCAACCCGACCCTCGTTGGGCTTGTGGGGACCGTCTTACGCATTAACAATTTCCATTTAAAATTATTTGGATGGACTCAATTGATAAAATGTGAAAATATTTAAAATTCAATTAGCACAATTTAAACTGGCACAAATACAATATATTTAAGACTTCTTCAATAAATTTCTCCATTTTCGGGTGAGAAAGCATTAGGCAGCGGGCACACTCACTCCAATCCACACTAACGTGGAGCTCTCTCACATGCGTACTCGTACTTCGAGAACCATACGAGCCCAACAGTCACATGAGATGCTCGACTCATAAACTGACTAGAATCCAAACCAAAACAACATGACCTCCCCCATCATTCTTAATTAATAGTTAATTACAATGGTTATGTCGTAGCTACTGAGCATTAGGGATCGTTCATCGTACCCACGTTTCGTTCATGCACCACGGGACAATCTCGTTTATTATAACTAGAGAGAGAGAGAGAGAGAGCAAGCAGTTCTTGGAATGTGGGAAAACCAGCTTGGAGATCTATGAAACCACCAAGTGAAGAGCTAGTGTTACGTGAATGAGATAAGTGGAGATTAGTGTAAGGGCATTTAAGGAATAAAATGATTCATTCTTACTAACTTTAATAATTGGCCGCCATTAGTTCTGTGTTGATGCCAAGACATATTCATTCTTATAGGATGCAAATGTACTCATCACAACGGTTCGTGATATTATTGTTTTTGCTGTTGAGATTTGTTTCATTTTGAACCCTTCATATATCATTTTAAGATGTAAATGAAAAATTCATTTTCGAACAAAAAAAAATTATTGGAGTAACCCCATTTGAATCCTCGATTTTAATAATTTATTTGTGTGTAGATCGATTTATATAATACGCTTTCTCAAGACATTGAAAGAAAATCAAGAGTGATGGTAATTTGGAGATGATAGAGGGATTCGAACCTTGAATATTTGATTTGATATCACGGGAAAAATCCCGATTAATCCCCTTTCTTTTGTTGTCTTGCCTCCAAGTTATACTCGCTTAGACTGCGATATTCCAAATTTTATTGATTTTCTTTTTGGATTTAATCGTGTCCATCACGTTCCCAAGATTACGGATTCTCCAACTTCAAATAAATCATCTTTCCCACATTGTAGCTGCTTCAGGAGACTATGGTCAAGAGTCAAGACTTTGAAGTTACAATTATGTTCTTCGCATCTATTCGCTCCATTCCTGTGGTTGTATGCTGAAATCTAGATCTGTCAAAACGGGACATAAATCAATTTCTTAACTCATATATGATAATTTGGATTGTTTTATGGATTAGTTATATTCAGTAAATAAGTTATAAATGAATTTAGAAAGATAAGGCTCAAATAATGTAAGTGTTTAATGGGTTAATAACTTACTTAGACCCAATCCACTTTTATTAATCTCTCGTCGCTCCCTCTCGCCTTCGTTTGATTGCGATTGCGTTTGCTCACTCCATGCTCTCATCTTAGTTTGGGTAGGAGTTTTCATAGATTGGGTTAAAAATAAAAGTATTTTAGGAATATGGGTGCAGTCAAGACGTGTTAGAGTTTAATCACTAAATTTATATATTGTATAGAAATGGATCAATTCGGCTCCAACCATTTTTTACCGGACTTGACCCATCTATTTGATAGTTCTAATAAAATCCATAAATAAGTTATTTAAATTCCAACTTTGGTAAAACAAAAGAAAGATTTAAAAAAAAAAAAAAAGCAGGACCTATGGGGTCCCTCGACTTTTGCTTAATTACCAAACCGCGCCAAACCTCGCGCGGGATTAACGCAAAAAAAACCGCTTCCCACTTGCCCCCGCGAACAGCCCTCGGTTTTCTTCATCGTCACTCCCACGTGGACTTTCCACTCTTTTCTGCCGCGCCCTATAAATAAAATAAAACCCACCAACCTCATCCTCTTCTCCATCTTCTTCCTCATCGCCATTCCCTCCCTTCACGGTCTTCCACCGACCACGCCAAGGCTACGAGTTCGTCGCTTTCTCTGTCGAAATGTCGCTCAATCACAAGCTCAGATCACCGTCCTCCCCGTGCCTCCTCTTCTGCTGCTTCCAGGACGGCCACGCCGCCTACTACCACGAGGCCGCCTCCTCCTCGGACTACTGCGACGACGGCAGCAACCCCCGCAAGGCGGCTCGGTCGCCCTGCTCGATCCGTTACAAGTGCGGGAGCCTCGTCGCTCGGTTCGGGAGTTGCCGGTGGAGGCAGGGCCACGCCGCCGGGGCGGCCTTGGAGTTCGGGTACGATCCCATGAGCTACGCGCTCAACTTTGAGGACGAACGGAGCCGGGAGTCGGATGAGGAGTTCCCGGCTAGGAACTTCTCGGCAAGGCTGCCAGCGTCTCGAGATCGGTTGCTGCCGGGGAAGTTGCCGAGGGGGTCGTAGCTTGTAGTTGAAGTCGTTTCCTCTGTAAAACAAAACGTCTTTTTGATTTTGATCGACTAGTTGGGTGGGGGCTATCAACGGTCCTTGGAGGGATCCAAGTTGCCTGTACATATTGTAGATTTCGAGGCCTGAAATTCATGGAAATTCTGCTTCGATACATCATCATCGTCTCCGTTTTGCTTTCGCTTTTTTCGTCTCGTCCGTGTTCGAACAATTTTTGCTAATCAGGTAGTGTTGCGTCAATGAAATGCGAACCTACAAGAAGCAAAATTTAGTATTGGATGAATGGGATTTACTTTAAGAACGAGGATGATGCTAACTTCTTTTATTGTGGGCCATGCCGACCCGGTTAGGTGGCAGGCCATGTCCATTTTGTGCCTAGGCTGAGTCAGGCCCATGGGCCCTCAAGGGCCAGCCTAGGCCTGACAAATTTCACATTTAAGAATGTAATCGTGATTTCATTTTGGAAAATCTTCAATGAAATTTCTTTTTCACTTTATCATCCCATTATATATAAAAGAAAGCTGATAAGATGGGATTCGATGGTGATATGCACAACAAAAGTGAAAATTTTTAAACAAATGATTGTGCTAAAAATTGTCTATGTTAATTTATTTCCGATTCTCTTTGGACAATTTATTCATAGATATGATCAATAACATAGAAAAGACATAGGTTTTTTATTTGGAGAGATATCTCTTTTCATCAAAACTAATTTTTATGGAAGTAAAATCTAACAATTAAAGAAAACACATCATCTTTTTAATATACATGGGAATTTTGTTTTTTGGTAATTAAATTCTACATAAAAATAGAAAAACTTAAAAAGAAAGGAAACTAAAATCATTTGTGACCGGCACTTTAAATTGCAATCTAATAATCGAGGGCAATTTTATCTTTTCGACGAAAATCGGGCGGACCTAATCGCACAGAAGCGGAACTAGTGCTGCCCAAAAATTATTTGAATTCAATCTTGGCAAACACGGAAAAGTTAAAAAAGGTAGCAGCTTGTCCCTTATCCGGTCCCTCGACTTTTGCTTAATTACAAAGCTGCCCCAAAAATGAAGTTGTGGTGGGGCAAAAAGCGAAACGAAACGTAACGTCACGCGGGATAAACTCGAGAAACGCGTCCCCACTTTGCCCGCGATACATCACTCAAGATCGCCTCCGCCTCCGCCTCCGCCGCTGGCTGCCGTCGCCCGTGCCACCGTCCTTATCCCGTCCGCTCCCATAAATTACCCCTCCGCCCCTCATCCTCGCACACCCAAATGCAGTTCATCCACAAGCCAGATCATCCTCCCCTGCGCCTCCTCTTCTGTTGACCTCCACGACGGCGGTAATGCCGTGCCGCCGGCTGCCTCCCTCGGGCTGTGATTTAGGGCAGCCGCCGCAGGGCGGCTCGACTGCCACCGCTGGCGCCGCGGGCTCTGCTCGGGACGGCCTGGAGATCCAGGACAAGTGGCGGAGCTCACTACTTGATCGAGCTGCTCGAGGCGGTAGGGCCAGGTTGCCACGCGGCCGCCGCCGCCCCGTAGTTCGCACGACCTGGCAAGCTGCCGCGAACTCGAGGACGACCGAGCTGGGAGGGCCAGGAGTTTCGGCAAGGAACTTCGAGGCCGGCCATGTCTCCTGGATCGGGTCACCGCCGGGGAAGATGCCAGGAGGAAGTCGCGTGCGCGGCTAAAGTTTTTCATCTCTAAAAGATTCGTTTTGATTTTGATCGACAAGTTTCGCTATCAAGGTCCATAGTGCCCTTACAATTTGTAGATTTTTGAGATCTCATATTCATGGAGAATCCATGGAACTTCCGGGTTCGATGTGTGGTTGTTGGCTCCATTTTGCTTTCGCTTCCCGCCAGAGCGATCCGTGTTCAAGCAACCTTTGCTGATCGGTGTTGGGTCAACGGAATGCGAACTAACAAGAAGTGTAAATTAGGTTTTTCGATGAATCGGATTTACTTTATGGATATGATGATGTGGATGCAACTTTCTTTTCTTGTGGATAGGGATCGGGTAGTGACCCATGCACGGCCAGGCATGGCCATGCATAAGGTGGCGGGCCGTGTCCCGCCGCGTGCCCGAGCCTAGTTAGGCCCCATTGGGCCGACCCTAGGTCCGACATTTTCTTATTAGATTAGAAAATATAAACGCTTGTATGGAGACCTTAGTTATCGGACCGTGACAAAATGCAAACTTAATGTGAATATGGATCTAAATAAAAGTTATCGAGTTGGGTCAAATATTATTTTTCGCATCCGGGGAGAGAGGGAACCCTATGGAGAAAGGAATGGGGGCAATGGCTATCTCCAAAGTGATCACCATCTTGATTTACAATGGTAAGCGCTTAAATAGTGATGATCATTATCATCTCTTGAGACTGGCCACTAAAAAAATGAAAAGAGAAAAGGGAAAAATGAAAAAAAAAAAATCATAATTATTTTAAAAAAAATTATCCATGCCATATAGGACGAATGGTGTTGACTGGACTATAATGTCGGTGATTTCTAGTTAAAATTGACTTAAAGGACTATATTGACAAATCGTCAAATTGTTTAGGACTAAATTGGTACAATTGAAAGGTTTATGACTAAATTAGACACCGTACAATAGATTTAAGACTTTTTTGGTAATTTTCTCCAGATTTGACAGTTTAGGAATATATTTGTGTGTCGATTAGACACACAACATAAGTTCATCGAAAGTAAATAATTTCATTTTTCTCAAAAAAAAAATTTATTGGTTCATTTAATTTATTAGATCGAGAGTTTTAAATTATCTAGCAGTTATCTTGTTTTTTTTTTTTTTAATCTCTTTATCTATTAGTTAGTTTGATAGACGTTAGCATTCAAAAGTTATTTAAGCAGGCTTATTTAAGCATTCAGTAATCACTTAAGAGGAATTTGCCACATCAAGTTATTGAGCAAATTTAGTTGGCGAAGTATGTTTAGCATTTAACAGTAAAATGAATAAGTAAAGTCTTTGGACCCGATTTCTTCACTTATGTTATAGATTTAGTAGATGATCCAAAGAGTTATAGTGATAATAAGTCTAGACCGGATGCACATATGTGGAAAATAGCAATGGATGTTGAGGTAAAGTTTATTAAGCAAAATAATACAGGGTCATTAGCTAATCTTCCTCTCAACACCAGAACTATAGGTTCTAAATGGGTGTTGACGAAAAAAATTAATTACCGGACGATACCATAGATAAATTAGAAATTCCAAATAAGGATTCGATGTAGATGCTTTTTCTCAAAAGAGAGTATAGAGTGAACTCTATCTTAAATAAATGATTGAAGTGACTATTTAATTTCAAATAATGACTTGAAGTGGCTATTTGGTTTCAAACATGGGTGTGAACTCACTGGTCAGTGAGCACATGCTTATTCCGGTAGCATGAGCAGAGGCATTTTTGTCAAAGGCATTTCATTTTTGTTTCTTTTTCTTTTCCTATTTTTTCACTATTCATCTTCTTCATGCTTGAAAGGAAGTTGTAGGTCTCAAGCTCACCTCCGGATCTGGCCCGTCGCCTTGGTTGGCTCTTCAAATCTGGTCGACCATGGCGGCTGGCATTGAATGAGGTGTCATCTCTTTCCACACTTAAAGCCTATATATATATAAAACTTGTTCCCAAAGCCATTTTCTGATAAAATCACCTCTGATTTTTCTCTCGATACTTTGATTTCACCCCAAAAACCTCCAAAGAGCCATGGGACAGCTTTGGCAAGAAGACCCTCAACTGCTAGTCCGGCGATTGCAAACGGCGTGGCTCTGACAACAAGAAGAAGAAGTTTGAGTGGTGACATAGCCCTCACACGTTGACCGAAAGCAACAGAAGTAGAAAGGGCCACAGGCTACTGCCAGGTACGATCTTCACGCCGTTGACCAAGTGCAAGCTCCGATTGCTGAAGTGGCAGCGGATCAAGGACTACCTACTCATGGAGGAGTTCGTGACAAACAAAGATCAACTAAAGTTATGGCAACAAGTGATGACGGCTCGTTCAGCGCCAGTGGCCACGGATTGCTAGATTTGAAGAGCTGGCCAAGAAGATGCTTAAACGCTGAGCAACGGGCATGGAAGATGGTGAGATCTGAAGATACACATGGGTGAAGGAGGAAGAAGAGAAAAAAGTGAGAAGAAATGCCTTTGGACGATTTTGTGCTTGGTGTTGGAATAAGCATGTGCTTGCTAGCTTGTGTAGATTTGATCGGCCGACAAGTTTAGGCCCTTGTTTGAGACTAAATAGCCACTTTAGATTTTTACTTGAAATAACGTTCCTCCGGACCCTCTTTTGAAAAACCCATCTACTTAGGGCCCTTATTTGAAATTTCTTCTAAATAAATGTAAGGCAAGATTAGTGGCTAAAAGGAATATAAAAAAGGACTTGATCACTTTGATGCTTATTCTCCGGTAACAAGGCTTACAACAATTAGATTAATGATGGTTTTAGCTTCTATACATAATTTGGTAATTAAATCAAATGGACGTTAAAATTTCCTTTATAAATGGCGACTTAGATGAAGAAACTTATATCTCAACAGGAAGGCTATATAGAAATTGGTCAAGAAGATAAAGTTCGCAAAAAGAATTACTCTTTGCAAATAGAATTCTCCCACGTGTGATTTCCTTGCTCTATATATTCAGTGGCATCTTCTAGAAAAACGGAAACTAAGAGATCACCATTAACAATACTCTATCCTTTGTTCCTTCTTCTCCTCTTCATCTCTTTCATGCTTTCTCTGTATTGGCTGCCAAGCTTGAATCGTGTTCATTTTTGCTTGCTACATAGACTAAGTGAATAAGATTAGGGTCCGGGCATTGTATTAGGGGACAAGATATCCACTAGAGCCAACTATATTGGATCACGAATCCTATCAAGAAAATCACTGTCTTTAAGATAGTATTATTGATATGCCTAGTTCTAAATTTTCATCTAATATTTTTTAATTTCCATTACACATATTTGGTTCATCTATTTGGGGGCGATTGGCATCATAGGTGGGCTTATCTATATTTAGTGGGCTTTCTCATAATAAAAATACTGAACCAAATACCCCTTATAATGTCGTTTGCTCAAAAGAATATGATTGAAAAAATTACGACATTTTAAATTGTGTGCCTTTGAATTTGTTAGTTTTACCATGAAAATACAATGAATTGCATGCGATATTTCCTTCTTCTTTTCTTATCACTTTGTGTTGATTCCTTCCTTAGACACAAAAAATAAAGGCTTTCTTATGTGGCAGCAAGGGTCATTGCTTTGTCACGACGACACATATTTGACCATATCAATTGAGCAGTGAAGATTCCATTACATGAGCTTTACCCATGACACTAACGAACCCTTTCTTTTTTTAGGACAAAAAGAAGGAAATGACAAATTGCTGAGACAAGAAAATTGAATTTTAAAAGAGTTCTTATTCAAAACGCGTCATGGAAAGTTCTTTGAAGCTTCCTGGAGCTAGGAATTGAAAAGAATAATCCCTTTGGTTTAAAAATAGCTTCAACCTTCAAAAAGTGGGTGAGGAATAAAAAAAAACAAGTCACTTGACAAGGGACCCACTCATCTTTTGAAAATTCTTAGGTGCACGCTTCTATTTCACACCACTTTCGCACTTGATTATAGTAATATATCATAATGCCATAGAACAAGATATTACTTTGACATGTCGTAACGTCGTACATTACTATGCTATTATGATGTTAGATTTGTTAATTTTCCACTAGCTAGAGAGAGAGAGAGAGAGAGAGAGAGAGAGAGAGAGAGAGAGAGGATACGATAGGAGTTTCTAATGAATGTGGCATAGCATTTCTCTAATCAAGTAGTTGGAATTATGTGAGAAAGACATTGAAAAATTTCACCAATTAAAAAGGTTTCTTCACAGTAATGGTCCACTAGTTGTTAAACTATGATACATGTACAAAATATCTCTCTATTTGCACACATATATCATGCAACCTGATTGTAAATAAATCAAATTGAATAGACAAATCAACATAACATTTTACAAACTGACTAGATGCCAAAAAGAGTGTGTAAGATACTCCTGCTAACATTTTCCTCCTAAAAATTGCCACCATCTCTTTCTCTAGACATTATTAAAAAAAAATCAACAGCGGCTACTTCAACTTAATTCATGATGCTAAACCACAGAAAAGGGCAAAAGAAATGAAGCTGGTGTCACCTTTCAGCAGCCGAGAAATTAGATAGAAACTTCGTTTATGCTAATCCCAATCGGATGAGCTGTAAAAATGGCCACTTTTCTTTAGATTATTCTAACGCTAATTTGCCAACATGAACATATGTAACACAATTACACAGTTCTCGACCACTTATGAGTATTGTATTGTTGGTGTGTTTTCTTTTTATATTTCCTATTAATAGAAAAAGCGAGTCATGTCAAGTAGCACTTGCCCGTTTTTTGCGCACCCTCCGCATAATGCTTGCGGAAATTGCTCTCTAATTTCTTTTAGGATTAATACTACCAAAAACCCCAAATTGGTACGCGTGTGACAATTTTACCCCGAACTTTTTTTTATCACAAAAAACCCCAAATAGGTACACTTGTGACAATTTTATCCCAAACATATCACAAAAACCTCAAACTGGTATATTTGTGACAATTTTACCTGAACATACCACAAAAATCCAAAACGGTACATATGTGACAATTTTATCTTGAACTAAAATTTTAATTTTAATTTTTAATTTTTCAAATTTTTATTAATTTTTTATTTTTTATTTTCTTTTTTTGTCTTCATCTTCAACCTCGGCAAATCGCCCGGACCCGGCGATCGGCGGTGGAAACTTCAACGAGTCGGCCTCGTCGGTTGTTGTTGAAGGCCGCCCTCGCCCGGTCTTGGCGGGCAGCCCTCACTTGACTCTGGCGGGGTCTACCTTGGCCGGATCTAGTGAGGCGACCCTCGCTGCGTCGGCGAGGCTACCCTTGCCCTGGGTGGGCAAGGGCCGCCTAAGTGGGGTGAGAGGATTAAGCCCGCCTGGGCGGGTAGGACAGACAGCCCCTCACCCGGCCCGATGAAGGCTACCCTCACGGATCGTGAGGGTAGCCCATCTTGGGCGGTGGGCCTCGCCCGGCTGTTGGGCCGACCTCGCCCGGCTTCCACCTTTGTGTCGTCGGTCCAGTGACCGGCGGAGGTTGAAGATGAAGAAACAAATAAAATTAAAAATTAAAAAATTCGAAAAAATTAAAAAAAAATTATATTAAAAAATTATTATTTCAAAGTAAAATTGTCATAGGTGTATCAATTTGGGGTTTTTCGTTGTAAAAAAAAATAGTTTAGGGTAAATTTGTCATAAGTTTACCAGTTTAGAGTAAAATTGTCATAGGTGTACTAGTTGGGGGTTTGTGGTGGTAAAAAAAGTTCGGGATAAAATTGTCACACGCTGCACCAGTTTGGAATTTTTGGTGGTATTAACCCTTTCTTTTAATAGCAAAAAGTGCTTTGTATTGGTAATAAAACGTGGAAGGTTGATAATGGTGGAGAGCACAACAATATAATTCTAGGTGATGATCTTGGCTTAAAAGCTAAGCAAAAGAAAAATGTCACCATGAAATAAAAAAAAAGTTCAACAAAAAACGAAATAAAAAAGTAAAAATATATTATTGAACAAATATTCAATTGTGGAGAATCCGTTGGCCTACACTGAAAAGAATAAAATTTATGTAAAACAAAAAAAAATTATTAATTTTTGGTCAGAAAAATATTAAGTTAAGGACAAAGACAAAAGTATGATGACTAGATAATCATTAGGCTTTGATGTGGCATGTAGATATCTAGTTTGAGGAACCCAAATTATTTTGGGAGAGATCTAGTTTGTGAGTTACTTTTTTCAAACAAATCTCTTTTAAAAAAAACCAAATCAGATTATAGATTGAGAATAATAAACTTTCCTTATTTGAATATTAAGTGTCATACAAATGTTTTTTAACAAATTCTGATTCAATCCGATGATTAATATGTTTCTGTCATCTACTCATCTACCTTAGCAGCAGGAGCATGTGATTATAGCTAATTAGCTTTATTTTACACTTTTATTTGTTAATAGAAAAAGCAAGTGAAGTCAAGCCTTGATCTGACATTTCAATAAAAGAACCTAAGCATTGCATGTCAGCATTGCTCATTAAGTTCCACGCACCTTCCGCGCAGTGCTACGGAAAATACGCCTGCAATGATTGACTTTTCCGTGTAGCACACCTCGCAGCGGTTCAATTGGCATGATGAGTCTTGGATCGTTGGATGGTCAGAACTCAGCATTGTTCAAGTACGCAGATTATAAAGGGTTGCGTGTGGGTTATCCAACGTCGAAGGCTGAGAGTCGGTGAAGATCACGATAGCGTGTGAATTGTGTTGTTTGAGCACTCCTCAGGTAATCGGTGACTCCTTGTTCATCTCCTCTTCTCTCTTCCTTCTTTTGATCGCTCCATTTTCTTCTGATGAGTTGTATGAGAGCTTTTGTTTTTGTTTGAATGTAGCTCTCAATTGAGTTCTGAGAGACATTTCTACAATTCCCACATCTAGGATTCCATATTCCTCTTCTTTTGGGGCTCCACTCCATCAATCTCGAGATGAAAAGAAAAGAACCTGCTCATTCAGAAGATCCTATATACGGAGCGTCTTCCTCATCGACCTCTCCACATGTAGGTGATTATGAAGATGGAACCAAAAGCCAAAAGGAAACGACCATGAAGTGTTCTTGAGTTTTAGAGGGAAAGACACTCGCAAAGGCTTCACCGATTATCTCTATACTAGCCTTGTTGAGGCAGGAATTCACGTGTTCAGAGACGACAATGAGCTCCATGTTGGTGAGGAGATTGGTCGAGAGCTTCTCTACAGTATTACACAGTCTATGATCTCAATCCCCATTATCTCGGAGGACTATGCTTCCAGCAAATGGTGTCTCCACGAGCTAGCTCATATGTTGAAGTGCAAGAGAAACGGAGGGCAAATAGTGTTGCCCATATTTTACAAAGTGGAACCCTCGCAAGTGCGACATCTTGCAGGAGATTTGGAGATGCTATCAATGCACATAAAAAGAATTTGGACCAAATGGTTGTGAAAGAATGGGAAGATGCACTCAAAAATGTCAGTTACTTAAAAGGATGGGAATCCGAGAAAATTGAAAACGGGTACATTTTTCTCCATAGAAACATTGTTTAGTTTTTATAAATAGATCTTACTTGAAAAAGCATATAAACATTGCCATCATATATTGAAATTTTATATTTTTATTTGATAGGCATGAAGCAGCATTAGTCAAAATGGTCTTAAGAAGAGTTATGAGTGAGTTAAAAGACTTTTTTCAACTAAATGTTCCTGAACAGTTGGTGGGAACCAATGATCATGTGGAACAAATTATGAGTAAGATAGATGCCAACTTCAATGGTACACGGATTATCGGAATTTATGGAATGGGCGGCATCGGTAAGACGACTCTTGCAAAGGTGTTATACAACAAACTATCTAGTCATTTTGAGTATCGTAGCTTTGTAGCAAATATTCGAGAAACATCTCATCGTGAGGGTATTAAATGCCTACAAAAGCAGCTCATTTTTGACATAATAGGAAGTTCGTGTGATGTGTCTAATGTTGACGACGGAATTGGTGTCCTCAAATCTCGATTTACAAGTAAGAAAGTCCTCATTCTTCTTGATGATATGGATGATAATACTCACTTGAATGCTTTGGTCGGAGACGGTAGTTGGTTTAAAGCAGGAAGTATAGTCATCATCACAACTAGAAACAAGAGTATTCTTGACAAGGCTAGGGCTAGCCACATGTATGAACTCAACGAGTTGCCTTTTGATCAATCATTGATTTTATTTAGCAGACATGCATTTCGAAAGGATTTTCCTCCTAGTGATTATAAGGATATCTCTTATGAGGTTGTATCTACTACTGGGGGGCTTCCTTTAGCTCTTGAAGTTATAGGTTCATTCTTATGTGGAAAGACAAAAGAAGCATGGAAAGATACATCAAAGAAATTAAAGAAAGTGCCTGATAAGAAGGTGCAAGAGACGTTGGGGATAAGTTACAAAGCATTAGATTATGAGGAGCAACAGATTTTTTTGGATATTGCATGTTTTTTTATTGGAGCATCTAAACAAAATCCGACTTATATGTGGGATGCTTGTGATTTTTTCCCCGGGAAGGGGATTGAAGTATTGAGTCTTATGTCCCTCATTAAAGTTGATAAATACGGCACACTGATGATGCATGATCAACCGAGAGATCTTGGAAGGGAAATTGTTCGTCTAGAAAATCAAAAGAAGCCTCAAAAGCGAAAGCAGATTATGGATTCATGAGGAAGCCACGGATGTGCTCGAGAGTAACAAGGTAAGAGTTTTCTCTAATTGTCTTAATTAGTGAATGTGAGCCCATCTTCTCTTTCTTGTTTGAATTAAAAGTGTTGCCAGTCCCGAGTCCCCAAAACTTGCTACTTCTACTAGCAAAAGAGCTCTTTTGATTAATTGTTGTTCTTGCTTGGTTTTAGGACATAATTGAGGAGCAATATCTTGGTTATTGATAAATGATATATCTCTTAACCCGGTAGTATTGTGATGAGGACGCTCTCCTTTTGGTAATTTCAAAGCAACAAAAACTACAAAAACATAATGATTAACAGAGCACTTTTAGAGAAAAGCTTGCATAAATTGTTGAGGCCATGCTTTTCTCTCATTTCATTTTGACGTGCATGTTTGATGTTTGGATTCTTCTTTTGATTTCTTGCTAGGTCTCTTTCTTTTCGTTTTTTCCTTCTACTTAGTGTTGACTTCTTATGAGTCATTGTTATGATAAATGAGACCTCTATTCGTTTATTACAATTGGTTATCATGGTTCCTGTAATTTTTAAGTTGGGTTAAGTACATATTTAGTACCCCCAGTATTATTGTTTATGCATTTTAGTCTTTTACCTTTTTTTTTTTTTCTCAATGTAGTCCTTTATCTTTCCAAGTTTGTGCAATTGAGTCCTTTGTTGTCAACCGTTAGTTTACACCGTCGATTTGCTAATGTGACTTTCATATTTATTTATGATATATCACGCAACCGTGAAGTATAACCCTCTAAATATATATTATTTCATTCTATTGACTTTTCATAACAGTGGATACTTTTCTTCTATGAATTTGCTAATACTTTTTTTTCGTTTTGTGACGTTGGATAATTTTTTCTGTTAATCTGCCAATAACATTCATTTGTCAAATAAAGGCTTACATGTTGTTATAATTATGACTGCATCGTTCAACTCCTAGTGAGCATTGTATTTAGCATAGATTTAGTTAATCTTTATATCGTCATTTGTTAAATATGGGCTATCCATGTTACATAATGTTTTGTCAATTTTTATTTCTCAAGTATTAGTTGCCATGTTATAATAGATATGTGTACATCTTCATAATGAGCATTTTATAGCACATAATTAGCACCTTTATATCATTTATTTGCTAAATTTGAGCTATCATTTTACATAATGTTTTTATTAATTTTTTAATATATCTGTTTGTGAAATACAACAAAATATTTTCTCATTATGAGTATCCATAGAAATTTTAATCATAATAGCCATCACTAATTATGCATTTTGGTACACTTATGGTAGAAATATATATAATCACGTAAAAGATCCGTCTAAACATATGTTATTTTTCCTTCTATGATGGCCAATTTTTATTATATTCATTTATTTGTGAAGCATGTTAAATAATTATTTTGTGATGATGGATATTTCTGAGTCGCAATGGGAATTCATACACGTTTTCAATCATAAGAGTGGTTACTACATTGCGTCATACTTATTGGTGAAATATATGCAGTCATGTAATAGATTCCTCTAATCATATGCAGTTTTTCTTATGATGGGTAATTTGATTATATTAATTTATTCATGAAGCATTTATATAATTTTTCTTGTGATGATAGATATCTTTTTTTATTAATTTTTTAATATTATTTATTTGTCAAATATGAGTGCAATATGATATTGATCTGTAATTTCACAAGTATGCTTTTAATATTATTTATTTGTCAAATATGAAGCCGTCGGACATAACAAAAGATAAATTCATAAATTGTTGCCATTGCTACAAAATATATATGCTATGTTGTTTGGTAAGATCTATGGATTAAAATAAGACATTAGAAGAAAAAAGTTAAATTTTTACAATAAACGGAACAATAGAGCCATAAATATTTTATTTAGATTTTTAACACTAAAAATACTGTTAACTTCTGCTATGCACTTTAGTCTCAGGATCTTGATCTTCCCTATTCTACTCAAATTCAATGAATATACAAAACTAGAGGTGGTCAACAAATTACACTAACAACCCGTATGGTTACGGTAATGGAATAACGCTACAATATAATCACTATTACACTGTAATGTAATAAAGCTGTAGTAGCTATATGTTGATTGGTTTAAATTATGTAATAGTTATTACATGGTTTTGTTTCATGAACAACATGTGTAATATGTAGAAATGTGTCTATTCAAACTAACGTTTTCCAAACCAAGTGTCTGTTAATGCAAAAGCATTATGTATGTACCATAAAAAAAAAGTCGTCTAGAAGCTACACCACTCAAAATGCAAAGAGAAATTCCGGCCCAGACGTATTACTTCCTAGAGAGGTGGTCAAAGCAATGGCTCATTCCAATACTTGTGATGTAAATAATTATGGTTTTGAATTTTGTGTCTTGATTAATTTTCATTATTAGCATGAAAGTTAAAAGGTATGCAACTAAAAGCAATTACAACATATGGATGATTTGTGCAAGTATCAGACAAGCATGTGCAAATGTCATGAGTATCTTTAATTAAAAAAACACTAAATATAATGAAGTAACGAGATTTGTAAAAAACTTTCTACCAATGCATTTCAGCGAACACATTTTTTTCACAAATGAAAATGTAATCAACTATATAGAAAATTGCTTAGAACTGAAAAAAAAAAGGGTATCTATGAAGTTATTAATGAAAATACGATAATATAAAAAAAAAAAATTGAAGGAAAAATAAGTAGTGTCACATCCGAAAGGATAAAAGTTTGAAGTCACATCCGAAAGGATAAAAGTTTGAAGGAAATATTCAAACCACCAAACAAATCCGTCTTATAACTCTCATGATTTGTGCTCACTGTGCAATTCATCACCTAAGACAAAATAAATTTGAGGTCCCTAAATATTTGGTTACAACGAAAGAAAAATGTAAAAGACTTGAATTCCCTTAGTACTCAATTTAATCAATCTTCATGTACAATCTTTCTTGAAGCAAGATCTCATTAATTTATGCTATTTCACTGTAACAAAATAATCAAGATAATGAAAATGTTGCATCAAACATCTGTACCAACAAAAAGAGGAGCAAAGATCATCTATATAACGTTTCATATATAATCAAATTTTCTCCCATGTATAATTAAAAAAACTCATTAAACAAACATGGGATAAGAAAGGAATCTAAAACATGTGCATACTTTTTGAGATGACATTCTCGTTTTCATTTTGCTTTTGAGAATTGCAAACAAGGTACACCAGAGTAATAGGGGGATCTACAATGCAAATTCTCTAAATTTTAAACATATTTTGATGACAAGTTTGATAAATGTACTTGAACTGTAAGAGTTATGCTCTTTCACATATAAAGGATATGAGTTAGGGTTGTCATATAAAGGGCATGAATTTTGATAGATATATTTGAAGTAGTTTTGTACATAAAGAGAGGCCATAAAGAGAGGGCTTCTATTGTAATTTTGAAAGGATGCAATTTTTGTAATTCAAACGGTGCAAATTTGCAAAAGTCATGATTGGAAGAGTAAAAGTTCAAAAACACCTTCTTGAGCTTCACATTTTCACATAAATTAGATAAATCACATGCAATGACGACTTGTCATTTCACCAAGTTGAAAGTAAGAAGCCTACATCATAACAGTATGATATCAAATTGATATTAGTCCATCTTTTCTAATTACAGTCAATTTTGTCAATTTTACAGTCCACAAAGTTTTATAATTGCAGGGCACTAGCAAGATTGACGCCCTTGATCTTGGTTATTATGGCGAGAAAAGCTACCAAGGTGAACAGTTTAGCAAACTCACCAACTTGAGGTTCCTTGAAGCGTATGGTGTGAATTTCATTGGAGATTTCCAAAACTTACTTCCTCAATTAAGATGGCTTCAGTGGGAGAATTGTCCCTCAGATTTCAAAGTGGCCAACTTTCATCCGAAAAAAATTAGTCGTGCTCAATCTATCAAGAAGTCGGATTTCAGAAAAGTGGGGAGGATGGGGTCCACTTAAGGTAAGATATTGAGAAGACATATTTCTTGTGAATAATTACGTGATACCGAAGGTCTAATCGCACCAAGTTCTCCTTTCTTTCTTATAGAAAGGTTTAATATCATTCCTAATTTAGGATTTTCATCTAAATATAAGTGGCATTTATAGGCACCTATGTATTCAGAAGCTTCTGCCCCTTAATTTCTTTAATTGATAAAACTCTACAACCCGTCATGCTTAACCTTAGACAATACTAAAAAAGAAATTAACTATATTAGTTAACATCTATTAAAAACATAATTACATAGTTGTGCATATTTTGATTTTCGTTAATCTAGCTGGTTCGTGGCTTCTAAGATAATTTCTCCCCATGCAAAAGTAGTTCTTTTGAGTGATTCTTGTTATATCTCTATATCAGTCTTCTTTCTTGGAGAAACAAAAACTCCTAGGCAGTGACTTGTGTTGTGCGTACATACTAAAATTCTAAATTAATTTTAATCTTAGAGTAATGCATATAATTTATGAATTGCTCTGACTTGTTGCACAAAATATTTATTCATTATAATTGTTGATTATGGAAGTCGTCACTGTATATAACACAAATACAAATTAATTTTATTACTAGAGTAATAAAATTATCCTTCCAATGGCATCAAATTTTTTTTGGAATACAACATCCTTTATATCTTGTACATATAACCTTAAAAATTGCTTTTCATAATTAAACTACCCGTTTCTCTTTAGTTTCATATTGTTGAAGTGTCATTTGCTTATGTCTAATCAACGGCATCGCCATAGCTCTTAAAAATTAAGTATATTTTCTCTTTGAAATTTTATTAGAAAATAAACACAAATCTTTTTGCAATGGATATGTTTAAAAAAATCAATATGGTGGTGTAGCCTAATACTATTAAAGAACATTTAAAATCAAATAAAACAACTGTGAAAGAGTAGTGGAGCATAGGTATTTTTCAAGAATCTTATAGATTCTTATGAAAAAAAAACAAGGAATAGTGGAAAATCACACATTGCAGCTGTCCAATTTCACTGAGGTTTTCCTTTGTTTCTTTCAGATGGCAACCGAGCTAAAAGTTCTCGACCTCTCGTATTGTAAACATTTGAGAAGAACTCCCGACTTGTCTGCTTTCAAAAGCTTGGAGATTTTGATTCTTGAAAACTGTCGGAGTCTGGAAGCAATTCATCCTTCTATCTGGTATATCAAGACTCTCGTCTCCTTGAATGTCGAGTATTGTAGGGAACTGAAGGAGGTATCAGCAAGAGTAGGGAGAATGGAACAATCGAGGGAGCTTCTCATAAATGACACCGCTATAAAAGAGAATTCTATTTTGAGATGTTGTTTGATGAAGCCAAAGACTTTAGATGACCTAAGTTGTGATAAATTTGCTCAACTTCCAGAATCTATGGGTTCCCTTGTGTCGTTAACTCCTTTGAACTTACAAAAAGACAGGGATTGAAGAATTGCACGAATCTATTGGTTCTATGGAGCCTTTCAAGACTCTTAATGCCTCTTGGTGTGAATCATTAGCTCGCATACCTAGCTCCATAGGCAATCTAGCATCTCTGTCTCGCCTTGACCTAAGGGGATGTCGATTGTTGAGAGAGATCCCGACTCGATTGGAAAGTTGGCATCATTGACCGAATCGAGATTAGGAGGGACATCGATTACAAAATTACTTGAAAGCATTGGGAATCTGCAAAATTTGAGGATCTTGGACATTAATCAGACTCCCATGACGGAATTGTTTAGTGCCATCGGAATGCTGGCAAAACTCAAAATGTTGAGTGCAGCAGGTTGCGAAAATCTAAAAGGACTGCCTAATAATATAGGCGAACTGGTTTCGCTAAACAAGCTTGATTTAGACGGATCGGGCATTTTGGACTTGCCAGAAAGCATTTCTAAGCTCTCTTCTCTCCAATATCTCAGCCTTCGATTTTGCGAAAACCTTCGAGGAATACCGGAACCGCCCTCCAGCTTAACAGCTCTGCACATCACTTTCCCAAGTCCATCGTTACCATTTCTTTCCAAGCTAACCCTTCTCGAGGAACTCACTCTTTTCGATTGCCGTCCGCTTGAATGTATCCCCGCGCATCCCGTCCGACTATCCAGGGTTTGGTTTCCACGTGTTAATTGGAAGGTTGATTTGTCCCGCGAGGCGCGCTTACGCGAATTGATCCGCGACAAGTCCTTTGGGCTAAGAAAAGCCACCAGCCGCGAGGTTGGTTCATGGATGCTCTACGACATTGAATAGGCTCTGTTTTTAGTGGACCTGTTTATCCAGATTGTCCAGAGGTAAGGAGCCCAAATTCTCCGGAGGTGACGAGCCCAGGTTCTGACTGAGCTTGAAGATCAGCTCCCATGGCTCTCCGCACGCTGATGGCCGGAAAAAGCCCTAGCCTCCGCCTCGGGCCTCGGCTCCAATTGGCGGCTTCCGCGGCCTCCAGACCTTCTCCCCCCCCACTCCTTCCCGATCTCCCTTATGACTACGGCTCTCGCCAGCCCGCAATCAGCGGCGAGATCATGCAGCTGCACCGCCAGGCCTACGTCGCCAACTCCAACGAGGCGCTCGAGCAGCTCCACGATGCCATCAAGTTCAATGGCGGAGGTTCGATTCTCTTCTGTTTTGTCCTTTTGTTTCTTTTGTTCCTTCTGTCTGGGATTTAGTTTTTGTTGTTTGCTTTCTGAAGTGAGGAAGTGAGGGTGAAATTTGTCAGGAGCGATAATTGATCGAGCATTCTCTTGTCTACCGCGGACTCAACAAGTGTTCGGGTTGTTCTTTAACTGTTGCCTGCCGTTGCATAGAAACAGGACCTTAATGAATTGCCAGAGTCAAATTTGCTGAGGAGGTGCTTGACTTCTCATTTGGGGTCAATCCTTAGTGATTTGATGTGTTCCCTCAAGAAATGATGAGGACTAGGCAGAACTGTTAAGGTTTCGGTCACGGTAACTGAACACGATTTAGCTTTAAAGACGCGTTTGGTAACGTTTATATTTTCGGAAACAATTTCTTTTCGAAATAGTTTTTTTCTATTTCTATTTCCGAAAAAAAAGAGTTTGACGAAAGAAAATAATGCGTTTAGTAGAATCGTGACAAAATTTCTATTTAAAGAACAGAAATCGTTTAGTAATCGCGTAAAATTTCTATTCCTAATTTTTGCATTCAAATCTATATCTTTTATTTAATTATAAGTGCAAGTTATAAGTGAAAAAAAAAAAAAAATCAATAAGCATGATTTATTGGTTTGTCTAATTCTTTTTAGGGGTTTAAAACCCCTTTTAATCCCTAAACTAAGGAATCTTCAAAAATACTACTTGGGCACCTCAAAAATTTAAATTTCATTCAAAGTGGGTGGCCACAGGTATTCTAAGCCATTATGTAAATTTTTTTTATATTTTTTTGTGGTAAAATTTATTAAAATTTTTTACTTTCCCTAAATCTGATTCTTTTTATTTTTCCGAAAATTTTTTATGAAATTTTTTAAATTTTTCAATTTCGGAATTTTGCAAATATTTAAGGGTTTTTGAGTTTTCCTGATTTTTATGGATCTTTGAGATTTTTTTTTGATTTATATGAATTTTGGGAATTTTTAATTTTCTAATTTTTTATGGGATTTTTCTGAAATTTTTCTAATTTTTATGAATTTTCAGAATTTTTTAATTTATTCTAAGCCATTATGTGAATTTTTTTTTATTTTTTTTTTTTTGGGGAAAATTTTATTAAAACTTTTACTTTCCCGAAATTTGTCTCCTTTTATTTTTAGAAAGCTTTTTTATGAATTTTTAAAATTTTTTCAACTTTGGAATTTTACAAATTTTTATGGGTTTTCGAGTTTTTCTGATTTTTATGGATTTTCCGAGAATTTTTCTGATTTTTTATGAATTTTGGAATTTTTGAAATTTTTATAATTTAATTAATTTTATAATTTTTTTATTATTTCTATCGAGAATGGATCGGACCCGGTGCTTTGAGGCGGTTTGCGGACAGCCGGAGGATGGAGGAGGAGCTAAGGTTGCGGCTTGAGGACCTGGACCTTTCTATTTCTATTTCTATTTCTATTTCTAGGAACAAAAAGTAGATTTTTTCTACTTCTTATTTTATTTCAAATCTATTTCTTGGCCACTTTTCTATTCCGGAAATAGAAAAATAAAACGTTGCTACTAAACGGATTGTTTTTTTTTGTTCGGGGAATGTAAAAAATGAAAAATAGAGAAATAGAAGCGTTACAAAAACTCCCTTATAGTCTTATTTTGTGAAAAAGATGAACAAGGAAAAATGCTCTTGACTTTGTTCCATTTAAGGTTAATGGACTGTAGGAAGGCGTTATTTGTGATGAAAGCTTCTTGAGATTCAATGAAATCGAGAGTGAAAGGTGGTCTAGAATTTAACTCATGGACAATTGAATATAATAAGCGGCACATTTCAAAGATGAGCTATCCTTCGCGAGGGAACTTGTAGTGTATATAAAGTGACTGATCTGGCTTTGCCAGCACTCGGTAAGATAAATCTATTATCTATGGGCTATTGCGGCTCATGTCAAATCCATGATGGGTTAACTCCCCTCTAGAGCCAAAGTTCCGGATTTTAGTATTTATCCGCCATAGCTCACCAATGTCTGATTGATTGTCACTAGCTGGTGTTCCCGATGAACCATGATTGTAGAATGTACAGAGTGACAAGTTTTGGATCTATATGGCACTAGCGAGGATGGGTGGCATTCAAATGTGACCACATTCAGATTGTGTGGTGCTTATCGACTAGGAGGAAAATTTTGTTAAGGGTTCTCTTTCCATCCCCAAGACAGTTGCTTAGATTAGTCAATCAGATCGGTAGGTTTTGTTTGTTATCACATTCTTATCGCAGTTGCTACCAGCTAAATGAAAGGGGCAAAGAGGTGAAATTTGGGTTTTGAGTTTCATTTTGTTTCATATGAATAATTTACAGCATGTGATGAACAAGTGTAAAATGTCATATCAGATATTATCAATTCATTTTTAAGTAAGCTTCATAGGCATTGTGGTGGTAATTCCGCAGTTTTGCAAAGGCATGTTGAACCACGATTGTGATTGGACTTTCTTACAGAACTTCATCACATTTGAAACACACTTCATTCAGGTCTATTGTTTAAAAACAATTTGCAGAAATTTTTGTTTTTTTTTAAGAGCACCAATGGCTGCTCCGGCCCTTCTATTACCTCTTCTTGTTTTTATAAATTACCCAACAATCTTAAATTTTCTTATTATTTTCTCTATGTGATATTCAACTATTAAAGATTAGCTTTTGCCACTTAGCCCGTTATTATCCTTTTGATATAGCTCCTCTTACGATTTTGTGGATGTAACCTATGTTCAGGTCATGTTAATCACTCTATATTCTAGAATAATCTTGCTTCAATTCAGGTAAATGCATGTTTGACAAATTTTGATCCATGCGGTTGCTCTATGTCTCTCGGCCTCATATGTTGGGTAATGCGAGGGAGGAGGTGGTGAGTCACCAAAAGTTCCCTCGGTTGGGCCATTGACAATCATTTTGGCTCTTTAGACGACCTGCAGAAAATTAATGCAGAAGGCGGTGCTTTACAACTTTGAAACAAATGTTGCGAGTTACAAGAATCTAGTTGAGATTCAGGGGGACCTTTCGAGTTCGAAACATCTAAGGCTATCATGTGTTGCAAAACTGCAAAGAGTCGGTAAGTTTGGATATCTCTGTTTGTATGTCCATTCAAACATCTAAGATTGGTTGTCAATAGCTTTTTCCATGTTGATGTGAATGGTGCGCTGGTGCTCTGATGAACCATAGTACTATAGAATGTACAGAGTGACAAGTTTTGGATCTACATGGCACTAGCGAGGATGGGTGGTGTTGAATGTGACCGCATGCAGATTGTGTCGTGTTTCTGACTAGGAGGAAAAATTTGTTGAGGGTTGTCTTTCCATCCTAAAGACTGTTGCTTAGATTAGTCTCAGTATTGGTAGGTTTTATTTGTTATCACATTCTTATTGCAGTTGCTACCAACTAAATGAAAGGGGAAAAGAGGTGAAATTAGGGTTTCTGAGTTTTGTTTTGTTTCATATGAATAATTTACAGCATGTGATGAACAAGTGTGAAATGTTGTATCAGATATTATCAATTCATTTTTAAGCAAGCTTCATAGGCATTGTAGTGGTAGTTCACGCAGTTTGGCAAAGGCATGTTGAACCACAACTGTGATTGAACTTTCTTACAGAACTTCATCACCTTTGAAACACGCTTCATTCAGGTCTATTGTTTGAAAACAATTTCAGAAATTTCGTGTTTTTTTTAAGAGCACTGATGGCTGCGCCGGCCCTTCTATTACCTCTTCTTGTTTTTATAAATTATCCAACAATCTTAAATTTTCTTTTTATTTTCTCTATGTGCATATTCAACTATTAAAGATTAGCTTTTGCCGTTTAGCCCGTTATTATCCTTTTGATTTTGCTCCTCTTACGATTTTGTGGATGTAACCTATGTTCAGGTCATGTTAATCACTCCATAGTCTGGAATAATCTTGCTCCAATTCAGGTAAATGCATGTTTGACAAATTTTGATCCTTGCGGTCGCTCTATGTCTCTCTGGCCTCATATGTTGGGTAAAGCAGGCCGGAGGTGGTGAGCCACCAAAAGGTTCCCTCGGTTGGGCCATTGACAATCATTTTGGCTTGGCTCTTTAGATGCACTCGTGCAGAAAATGAATGAAGATGGTGCTGCTTTACAACTTCGAAACAAACGCTGCGAGTTGCGAGAATCTAGTTGAGATTCAGGGGACCTTTCGAGTTCGAAACATCTAAGGCTATCATGTGTTGCAAACTGCAAGAGTCTGGTAAGTTTGGACATCTCTGTTTGCATGTCCATTCCATCACTTGGCCTTTCAATTTTAAAGAATCTAAAAGAATCAGATGCTGCCAACTGCGAGAATTTAGTTGAAGTTTGAGGCTTTGACCCATATAGAATATCTGGAAACGTTCTGTATCTCTGGATGCGCGTCCATTGAAAGATTCCATGCTGCAAATTGTCGAAATCTAGTTGAAATTCATGGTCTTTACAGGTTGGATTTACTGGCAAGATTGAATATCTCTGGGTGCTCTTCTATTAAAAGATTACCAGACTTTTCCAGTTTAAAGACTTAGAATTTCACTCTGCAAATTGCGAAGAATCTAGTTGAAGTTCGAGGCCTTGATTGATTAATTATAATCTTTGGGTTGTTTTAATGTCTTTAGATGCATGTCCATTAAAAGATTACCAGACCTTTCAATCCATTAAAAGATAAACAGACCTATCAAGTTAAAAATGTCTAGAGGGATTCTATGCTGCAGACTGCAGGAATCTAGTTGAAATTCACGGTCTTGAGAGGTTGTTATTGGTAAGATTGGATATCTCTAATTGCACATCCATCGAAGGATAACCACACCTTTCCAGTTTAAAGAATTTGAGGGCTTTCATGTTGCAAGCTGCAAAAGTCTAATTGAAACGCAACCTTGACGGGCTGGATTTTTTGGTAATATTGGATATCTGTTGTTGCACTTCCCTTGGGAGATTATCGGATCTATTGTGATTGAAAACCCTGAACAGGTTGAAAATCAACCACTGTGATTACATTCAAAGCCTAGAGATATTCTCATCCTGCAAAAGTTTGTGTATTCAAGGTTGCAAGTTGTTAGCGAAATTCCCAGATGTGTCGAAATTGGAAGATTTAAGAAACTTGATGGTGACAGCTCGTGGGAAATTATCAGACATCTCAGGGCTCAAAGGATCGAGCCACCTATAAAGTATAGAGATTTGATGATGCTCGTCAATTGTTGCACAAGACTGTGACAAACTAATTGAGCCTTGAGGGCTTGGAGACTTGGAGCTTCCACAAGCTTACAACATTTCCAGATGCAAGTTGCTACAGCCAATATCTGAATTGTCTTGAGCTTTCCTCATATGGAATATGAGCGGTTGTTACGTCGGGTATTCATGAGATCACATTCTGGTGATAGTTCGATATTTGAAACTGATCCTTGTCCCCTAATAAGGCAAAATCTTAGACTTGATAAAATCATGAATGAAGCTGGCAGTCCTGGTGAATCATCCGTGAGTGATTATTTTTTGAACATTACTGAGTGATTCATGTTCCTTAGTTGGAATGAAATCTTTCTCTTGATCATAGTAGGAATGTAACTGGCAGCCCTTGTTGGAGGACTAGATCATAAGTTTTGTATTGAACGTTGTTCTGCTTGCTTGCAGGTCATCTATAACGTGTTTGTTTTGTTTACATGGTGAGTTAAACTTTTATCTTCTGTTGATTCTTATAATGGCAGGCATACTGGCTTATACGTGATGTTTTTTTTTTGGGTAAAGGTAAGAATTTGTATTACTTTTCAAAATCACCATATACAAGAAACACAAGAGACGGCCCTAGGCCCCAAAGAAAAAAAAACTAAGAGGGGAAGGGGCCACTCTACAAGGCTAGGCAAAAACACCAAACCAGCAAAAACCTATACAGGAAAAGGAACTACAATACCAAATTAAAAAAAAAAAAAAATGAAAGGTGAAAGGTCCCAGCTCCTTTGTAATGTTCTATTTGTAGGTGTGTCTGCAATTCGTCCCAAGGATAAAGCTTTATCCTTCACTAGTTTGATGACGTGCTTGCGTATTCCCGGGATGAAGATATTCTTGTTCCTGAAAAGAGAGTTGTTACGCTCACTCCATATAATATGGCAAAGGGCTCCGAAGGAGAAACGAGCAATTCTATGGCTTATACGTGATGTTGTTATGGCGGAAATTACAAAACATTGAAAGAACAAGCAGCTCTTTAAGAAAATCCCTTTTAACCATAGTCATCACAGTTTCTTAAGGTGGACGACTAAAATCCCATACTCAGGAATGACGTGAATTTGCTTGCTTATCCTGATTGCTTGAATTGGTTTTTTTTATTGCTCTGTGATATTGCAATTGTAATTTTCTTCTGTGTGTTCTCATATGATTGCTCGAATTAATTTAATGATTGACATGTGGATTATTAAGGAAGCTTCTGGAGGCAAAGTGCAAAAACACATAGGCAAAGGAGAGCGATCATGCTGCTAGACTTGTGGTGCTCTGGATCCCCAAAATTCGTTGGGTTTTTTCGAGTTAATCATCAGGTGTGAATTTTATATGCTGCAAGGCTGCAAGAGCGAGTTCATAGTTTCATTGTCATTTTAAGTTCTCGATCAACCATTTGTGTTGAATTTGATCCTAACAAGATTCACACCATTTTTCCTGTCACCACGTGATTTACTCTTCTGCTCTGTCATTCCAATGGTGGGATTTTTTCACTATGCCAATGAGGATTTGTTCTAGTGATGCTCTATTTTGACTTTCTAGTATGCAAGTTTTTGTCTCCTGCTGCGTGCTAACATTTCTAATAATCTTTGTCTTCATGATATTGGAGCTGCGAATAGAGCCTAACTTCAGAATTTGGGAGGAGAACCATATATGTATTTCAAAGAAACTAATGAACTAGTGCAAGTTTGAGCAATGTTATCTATATGAATCATGCTGGAATTATAGAAACATTTTAACGAGTATATTCGCTTTATGATGAGGAGCAACATCTCATGATCTATCAATAGTTCACCTATATCTGGTAGAAATAATGATCCTCATGTATAATGAACTCACATAATAAGCTTATGGCAATGGACATGAACAGGACTAGCAGTGTCACACAGAGATATGAAGCATCACTTCCAGGTGGAGGCGGAGTTGTGGTGGTCCCAGTGGTTGGTGCCGGCAGTTTCAGGGATCCAGCTGGACTGGAGGTCGGGGTGGTGGAAGTTTCATTGACAGTGAGTTAATTTTTGGCCCTGAGCCCAACGGTCACTGTTAGCAAAGGTGTAGACGAAGTAATACTTGCTGGCTTTGTTGAGGGAAAAGGTGGCTGGTCCGTTGATTGGTGTGTGAATGTAGAAGCACTGTTGCAGTTATTATTTTCACCATTTGACATGTTCACGACGATGTGTGACCCTGCGTTGAATTAGAACACCGCAAAAATAATGGAAGATCATTGGCATTAAAAGAGTGAGGCTCAAGTTTGATTTTTCGGCCACTGAAGCTCAAGATTGATTGCACATAAGTACGTGTATGCAATTTAAATCATGAGATTTTATAAACAGAGCTTTTGTAAGCTAGAAATTACGAGAACCGTTTTTCTCTTAATTTCATATGTTAGCTTTCTAGCATATATGCTCCCAAAAGAATGGGATATTGAGTTCTCTTCAGGATGGTATACATAGATTTGTCTCTCCCCTCTGTGAGAGGTTCTCTCTTTGTTGAGAGCTTTCCGTACATCAAAATGATGTTTTCTTTCAGCTATTATTCTCCATGATCGTCACCCCCATTCTTCTCGATCATCCAATATCCTCATATTTGCGCTCTATCATCATTAGTTATTTCCATCTGCTTTCTATTTTAGTTATGTCTCTTTGGAATTGTTTCGTCGCATTAGTTTTCCTATCACTGCACACTGCCCCTATCAACTGTTCGATGACATTTCTGAGTTTATTCTCTGCTAATATATTTCTTTTTTCTCATTACAGGATGCCTGCAGAGGTTTCCTTAACATCGCATGTATCTCTGGTAGACAATCTTCTGGGGGATCATTTGTTTTTGCCGCAACTTGATGATGAGGAAGCTGAGATGGTTTAAATTGGAAGGATTTTGTCGGAGAAGTGCTTGAGTCAAACTGCATAGCTAGTGTTTGAAGGAAAACCTGGGCTGGTATGGGTGAGATTACCACAACCCTTAAAAATGAGAAGATGTATTTGTTCCGGTTTCACGATTGGCACCAAGCAAGGAGAGTGCTGAGTTCTGGCCCTTGGTCGATTAGGGGAAAACGCATAAACCTGCAGAGATGGGATGCTCAGAGGAGACCAGAGGACCTCTATTTTCATGAACTGCAGGTGTGGCTGCAAATACATGGATTGGCCTTTGACCAAATTAAAGAGAACAATGCGAAACCTATTTGCTTGTAGGGGGGCAAACTGGGAAAGTTGAGTCAATGCACAACAAATCTTGGGGTCGTTGTGGATTCCTTTGTGCTAAACGTTGCAGATGCTGTACATGTACTGTGGAGTAAGGCACTAGCTTTGTTACTTAGACTGAGTATAAAACTTTCCTAGTGGCTGGCGAGTGAGATTGAGATTGAAATAGAGAAAGCCAGTACTAATCATTCACCGACGAAGAAAAATTCAAAATGATGCATTGAAATCTTTCTTTCGATGGCGTGAGATAATCCTTTTAATACTCGGACTTACTAGGATCAGCACATCACCGGTCAAATTTTGTCGTGAATGGTTTACTGAACTAGACTGCTACTTCTTGGCTTTTAGTATGAATTTCTTTGTTTCAGTTGAATACCCGAAATGGTGCAGGCGGTAGGCTTGTGCCAAATTATGAAACAGGATTCATGGGGTTCAAATTAGCTAATATATTCGGCTTGAAGGATTTAATATTCTGATCATATTCAATTCCATATTCTACGCTGTTCGAATGATTTTTTTCATCATCTCGATTCTAAATTTCTAATCCTTCAAAGAAAACATTATAGAAAACAAAATTTCATTAATGACCACAACGTCTATGCGAATGAAAGTCCGGAGACTTTCACAAATAGATCTTCTATTGGCTAGAAATTACAACAACCGTTTTTCTCTTCAGGAAGGTACGCATAGATATGAATCTCTCCCTCTTGTGAGAGCTTCTCTCTCTTTGTCGAGAGCTTTCCCTGCATCGCAATGATGTTTCCTTTCAGCTACCTTCCTCCATGATGTCATCCCCCATTCTTTTCAGATCATCCGTAATCCTCATCCAAGTTCTCTTTATCATTAGTTATTTCCGTCTGCTTTCTATTTCTGTTAACAAGTCTCTTTGGCATTGTTTCCTCGCACTAGTTTTTTCCTATCACTACACTCTGCCCCTATCAACTGTTCAAAGATATTTATGAGTTAATTCTCTGCTAATTCCAGGATGGCTGCAGATGTTCTCTTAACATCCCAAGCATGTCTGGTGGGAGATATTCTGGGGGATCATTTGGTTGTGGAGAAAGTTGATGATGAGGAAGCTGAGATGGTTTTGATTGGAAGGATTTTGTCGGACAGGTGGTCGGTCGAGCTGCATAGCTAATGTTTTAAGGAAAGTCTGGGCTGGTGTGTGAGATTACTCTATAAGCCCTCAGAAGGAGATGTATGTGTTCACGTTTCATATTTGAAACCAAGCAGAGAGTCCTCATTTCTGGCCCTCGGTCGATTATTGGAAATTACATAAATCTGCAGAGATGGGATGCTCAGAGGAGAGTGGAGGACCTCTGTTTTGATGAACCGGAGGTGTGGCTGCAAATACTGGATTGGCCTTTGGCCAAATGACAGAGAACAATGCGAAAGCTATTGCGCCTTTGGCAGGCAAAGTGGTGAAAGTTGGCTCACTTTGCACCAAATCTCCGGGTTGTTCTGGATTCCTTTGGGTTAAAGTGACGCAGAGGAAGATAGACTTGGAAAAGAATTCTAAAAGACAACATTTATTCTGAATATTGAAAATGAATTGCAATATCTTAGGTGCCTATTTATAGGGAGGTCGCCTTTCGGGGAATAACTAATTATTTAAAATCAAATAACATAATTAAAGAAAACAATATTGATAAAGGGAAGAGCCTTGAAAATGCATAACGAGATCTGCAAATCACGTCCTAAAATCTTTGAAGGAATTATTGATAAAGAGGAAAGTTTTCAAAACGGTTCCGAAATATGTAAATCACGTCCGAAATCTTCGAGGGCCTGGAAATCAAGAATTATCTTTGAATGATCGGAAATCAAGGATTTTGATTTGATGTGCTATTTCCATCTGCTTCTATTTTAGTTACGTCTTTTGGCATTGTTTCAAGCGTTAGTTTTTCCTATCACTACACACTGCCCCTATCAACTGTTCGATGACATTTCTGAGTTTATTCTCTGCTAATATATTTCTTTTTTTTTTCTCATTACAGGATGCCTGCAGAGGTTTCCTTTAACATCGCAAGTATCTCTGGTAGACAATCTTCTGGGGGATCATTTAGTTTTTGGAGCAACTTGATGATGAGGAAGCTGAGATGGTTTAAATTGGAAGGATTTTGTCGGAGAAGTGCTTGAGTCAAACTGCATAGCTAGTGTTTGAAGGAAAACCTGGGCTGGTATGGGTGAGATTACCACAACCCTTAAAAATGAGAAGATGTATTTGTTCCGGTTTCACGATTGGCACCAAGCAAGGAGAGTGCTGAGTTCTGGCCCTTGGTCGATTAGGGGAAAACGCATAAACCTGCAGAGATGGGATGCTCAGAGGAGACCAGAGGACCTCTATTTTCATGAACTGCAGGTGTGGCTGCAAATACATGGATTGGCCTTTGACCAAATTAAAGAGAACAATGCGAAACCTATTTGCTTGTAGGGGGGGGGCAAACTGGGGAAAGTTGAGTCAATGCACAACAAATCTTGGGGTCGTTGTGGATTCCTTTGTGCTAAACGTTGCAGATGCTGTACATGTACTGTGGAGTAAGGCACTAGCTTTGTTACTTAGACTGAGTATAAAACTTTCCTAGTGGCTGGCGAGTGAGATTGAGATTGAAATAGAGAAAGCCAGTACTAATCATTCACCGACGAAGAAAAATTCAAAATGATGCATTGAAATCTTTCTTTCGATGGCGTGAGATAATCCTTTTAATACTCGGACTTACTAGGATCAACACATCTCCGGTCAAATTTTGTCGTGAATGGTTTACTGAACTAGACTGCTACTTCTTGGCTTTTAGTATGAATTTCTTTGTTTCAGTTGAATACCCGAAATGGTGCAGGCGGTAGGCTTGTGCCAAATTATGAAACAGGTTCATGGGGTTCAAATTAGCTAATATATTCGGCTTGAAGGATTTAATATTCTGATCATATTCAATTCCATATTCTACGCTGTTCGAATGATTTTTTTTCATCATCTCGATTCTAAATTTCTAATCCTTCAAAGAAAACATTATAGAAAACAAAATTTCATTAATGACCACAACGTCTATGCGAATGAAAGTCCGGAGACTTTCACAAATAGATCTTCTATTGGCTAGAAATTACAACAACCGTTTTTCTCTTCAGGAAGGTACGCATAGATATGAATCTCTCCCTCTTGTGAGAGCTTCTCTCTCTTTGTCGAGAGCTTTCCCTGCATCGCAATGATGTTTCCTTTCAGCTACCTTCCTCCATGATGTCATCCCCCATTCTTTTCAGATCATCCGTAATCCTCATCCAAGTTCTCTTTATCATTAGTTATTTCCGTCTGCTTTCTATTTCTGTTAACAAGTCTCTTTGGCATTGTTTCCTCGCACTAGTTTTCCTATCACTACACTCTGCCCCTATCAACTGTTCAAAGATATTTATGAGTTAATTCTCTGCTAATTCCAGGATGGCTGCAGATGTTCTCTTAACATCCCAAGCATGTCTGGTGGGAGATATTCTGGGGGATCATTTGGTTGTGGAGAAAGTTGATGATGAGGAAGCTGAGATGGTTTTGATTGGAAGGATTTTGTCGGACAGGTGGTCGAGTCGAGCTGCATAGCTAATGTTTTAAGGAAAGTCTGGGCTGGTGTGTGTGAGATTACTCTATAAGCCCTCAGAAGGAGATGTATGTGTTCACGTTTCATATTTGAAACCAAGCAGAGAGTCCTCATTTCTGGCCCTCGGTCGATTATTGGAAATTACATAAATCTGCAGAGATGGGATGCTCAGAGGAGAGTGGAGGACCTCTGTTTTGATGAACCGGAGGTGTGGCTGCAAATACTGGATTGGCCTTTGGCCAAATGACAGAGAACAATGCGAAAGCTATTGCGCCTTTGGCAGGCAAAGTGGTGAAAGTTGGCTCACTTTGCACCAAATCTCCGGGTTGTTGCGGATTCCTTTGGGTTAAAGTGACGCAGAGGAAGATAGACTTGGAAAAGAATTCTAAAAGACAACATTTATTCTGAATATTGAAATGTGAATTGCAATATCTTAGGTGCCTATTTATAGGGAGGTCGCCTTTCGGGGAACAACCAATTATTTAAAATCAAATAACATAATTAAAGAAAACAACATTGATAAAGGGAAGAGCCTTGAAAATGCATAACGAGATCTGCAAATCACGTCCGAAATCTTTGAAGGAATTATTGATAAAGAGGAAAGTTTTCAAAACGCGTTCCGAAATATGTAAATCACGTCCGAAATCTTCGAGGGCCTGGAAATCAAGAATTATCTTTGAATGATCGGAAATCAAGGATTTTGATTTGATGTGCTATTTCCATCTGCTTTCTATTTTAGTTACGTCTTTTGGCATTGTTTCGAAGCGTTAGTTTTCCTATCACTACACACTGCCCCTGTCAACTGTTCGACGACATTTCTGAGTTTATTCTCTGCTAATCTACGTCCTTTTTCTCGTTACAGGATGCCTGCAGAGGTTCCCTTAACATCACAAGCATCTCTGGTAGACAATCTTCTGGGGGATCATTTGGTTTTGGAGCAAGTTGATGATGAGGAAGCTGAGATGGTTTTGATGGGAAGGATCTTGTCGGAGAAGTGCTTGACTCGAGCTGTATAGCTAATGTTTGAAGGAAAGCCTGGGCTGTTATGGGCGAGATTACTGTAACCCCTCAAAATGAGAAGATGTATTTGTTCAGGTTTCACGATTGGCACCAAGCAGAGAGAGTCCTAAGTTCTGGACCTCGGTCGATTAGGGGAAATTCCATAAACCTGCAGAGATGGGATGCTCAGAGGAGACTGGAGGACCTCTGTTTTGATGAACTGGAGATGTGGCTGCAAATACATATATTGGCCTTCAACCGAATGACATAAAAACAGTACGAAATCTATCGCTCCTTTGGCGGGCAAAGTGGTGAAAGTCGGGTCAATTCGCACCAAATCTCTGGGTCTCATGGATTCCTTCGCGCTAAAATTGCAGTGGATGTTAACAAACCCCTCTTACCTGGAAAGTGGAGTGTCAGGGATAATGGTGAAAGGCATTGGTTAGAGATGCGATATGAGCGAATGCCATCCTTTTGTTACTCGTGAAGAAACTAAGGTCGCGGGAGTCATGACTTCCAAGTCACGATTCCGTTCTCGGCCTTTCCCCTCTGTAATTTATATTGTCATACGATAACCCATAAATAAAATTATTTAATCTTTCAACTTTATTAAACACGGAAAAGTTAAAAGCAGCTGCTACGCGGTCCCTCGACTTTTGCTTAATTACCAAACTGCCCCATAAATGGAAGTTAAGAAAGACAAAATTGATAAAACCCACGCGGGATTAACGCAAAAAACCACTTCTCCACTTGCCCACGAACTTCCCGCGGTTTTCTTCATCACTCGCACTGCCTCTGCTCCGCTACTCGCGCCGCCGCGCGCTGCCATCCTTATCCGGTCCACCCTATAAATAATAGCCACCAACCTCACCTCTCTTCTCCATCTTCTTCCTCAACGCCATTCACCCTCTTCACTCTCTTGCACAGACCAGATCAAGACTCCGAGTCCATTGCGCTATCTCTCTCTCTATCTCACACCCAAAATATTGTTCCATCGCAATCTCCCATCATCCCCCGCCCCGCCTCCTCTTCTGCGGCTTCCACGACGGCCATGCTGCCGTTTGCCATGAGGCCTCCTCGGACTGTGACAACGGCGATCGCTACAAGGTGGCTTGATCGCCACGCTCGTGGCAGCTTTCGACGGCTCAGGAGCTCCCACTGCCGGAGATCCGGTACAAGTGCCAGAGAATCATCACGCGGATCGGGAGGTGGGAGGAGGCGGGGGCCATGTCGTGACCATAGAGTTTGGGTACAATCCGATGAGCTACACACTCAACTTCGAGGGCGATCGGAGCCAGGGGAGTCGGATGAGGAGTTCCTAGCGAGGAACTTCTCGGCTAGGGCTGCCAAGTGTCTTCGGATCGGTACTCTGCCGGTGAAGTCGAGGGAAGTCGTAGCGTGTAGTTGAAGTCTTTTTCTCTAAACATTTTCATGATTTGTTAATTGAGTATCCGGCTAATTTTAGCTAGAAATCACAAACGTGGATGCCGACCGTCTTATGCACGATTCGTACTGACATAGATAATTTTTTTATTATTTTTATTATTTTCTTCTTTTTTTTCTTTTTCTTTTCTTCCAAGCCCAGCAAGGCCTTCTCGCTAGGCTTGTAAAAGAAAAGAAAGAAAAGAAAAGAAAAAAAAATTAAAAAAATTAAAAATTTTATAAAAATTTGAACTTTTTCGTTAAATTTATAAAAATTATTCACTTCAGGGTCGATCATCTTACTTGACACTACTAGCATCTACGTCAGCAATTTTTGATTAAATCTGGTAGAATATATTCAATTGGCAAAACACAAAAATATTTTCGACTCAATTGGTACGAGTGAAAGGTTTAAAATTGAATTGGTACAAATGTAATAAATTTAAAACATTTTCAATAATTTTTCCAATTATCGGGTGAGCAAGCGTCCGGCAGCGCGCATCAATGATTGGGTGCATGAACCATTCCCTCGAACGCTCACTCCCATCCACGTTGACGTGGAGCCCTCTCATATGCATATTCGCGCTTCGAGAACCACATGAGCCCCACGATCACACGAGTCGTAAATGACTAGAATCCAAACCAAACATGACTAGTGACTACCCCATCATTCTAATATATTAATTGATTATAATGATTATGTCATAGCTACTGAGTATTAGGGAACGTTCATTGTGCTTTTGTTTCGTTCATGCACCATGGGACATCTCGTTTATTATAACTTGAGAGAGAGAGACAGAAAGCAAATTCTGGGAATTTGGGAAAACCAGCTTGGAGATCTATGAAACCCCCATTAGAAGTGGAGAGCTGGGTCACGTGAATGAGATTAAGTGGAGATTAGCGCAAGGGCATGTAGGGAACAAAATGATTCATTCTTACTAACTTTAATTTTGAGAGTAACTCGGGTAGAACCCTAGATTCACAATTTATTTGTGTATGCAAATCGATTTATGTTACACGCTTTCTCAAGCTTGGGATCAATTTGCGCGTCAGCATGTGTGTAAGATATGCATCAACACACCAACAAGGTATTGGTTTAGCCAGCCTAAACATCACCTATCCGCTTCAAAAAGAAAATGTATTAACTTGGCTCGAAGCTAGTATTTGGCTAGACATTAAAAAAAAGGCTAATACCACGGAGGTCATTGAAATCTTAGGTTTTTACATTTGTGACAATTTCTTTCTAAACTATTTTTGATCATAAAAACTCATCGGTACTTGTTTAGACAATTTTCAACCCTTAACTTTTTTTTTGATCTAAACTAAAAACCCCAATTCTCCACTTCAAACAAATCACTTTCCCGAATTATAACTATTTTTTGAGACTAAGGTTGAAAGTCATGACATTGAAGTCACAATTTACTCTCTCTATTCATATGGCCACATGATGAAACCTATACCTATCAAAATGGGATATAAATCTATATCTTAACCCATATGTGTTAGGCTAGGTTGTTATATGTGTTAGTTATATATTCAGTAAATAGGTCATAGATGGTAAGGCTGCGCATGGCAACTTGCCATATAGTATTTGATTTTATTCTTTTGTTCCCAGAATTAGTTTGAGAATAGAAATCCGTTTGTTTAATTTTTTGATTCTTGGCACAAATTTTTGCAAATTTGTGCCTAGAATCAATTTTGGAGCAGAATCAGTAATAAAATAAAAAGTAGCTTCTTGATTTTGGGAACAAAAATGAGGATCAATTTTTTTTTTTCTTCTTTTTCTTGGTTTTTAATATAGCTTCTAATGTCCAAATAATGAGAGAGCCATCCTCGCCATATATCAGATTAAAATATTTAGATTAAAAAGTTTTAATAGCCATGGCTAGATCAGGCCATGGCCAAAGAGAAAAAAAAAAGTAAAAAAAAAAAAAAAATTAATAAAAAAGCCAAAAAAAAAAAATAATATTAAAAATTAGTTCAGGTAAAATTGTCACATTTATACGGGCTTTGGGGTTTTGGTGAAAAAAAATAGTTAAAAAAAAATTGTCACAAGTGTATTTTTATGGGGTTTTTGGTGATAAAAAAATAGTTATAAAAAAAATTGTCACAAGTGTACCAGTTTTGGGGTTTTTTAAAAAAAAAAAAAAAATAGTTCAATAAAAAATTTTTCAATTAAAATATTATAGGTTTTTCGTGATATTAAAAAAAATAAGGTGAAAAGTGATAGTAACGTGGGAGGTGATAGAGTGACTTGAAACTTTGGATATATGATTTGATATCACATGAAAAATCAAACGTTCCGATCAATGCCCTCTCTTTTATCGTCTTGCCTCCAAGTTATACTCGTTTAGTCTTTGGTGTTTCAAATCTTATTGATTTTCTTTTTTGATCTAAACCCAGGATTATGGATTCTCCAACTTCAAATAAATCGTCTTTCTTGCATCATAGATGCTTTAGGAGACTAAGGTCGAAAGTCATGAGATTGAAGTCACGGTTTACGCTCTCTATTCATATGGTCGTATGATGAAATCCAGACCTGTCAAAATGGGACATGCACATATTTTTTAACCCATATATATTGGGCTGGATTGTTATATAGGTTAATTAGATATTCAATAAATGGATCATGAGTGGATTTAGAATGGTATAAATGTTAAATGGGTTCATAGCTTGCTTAGACTTAACCCACCTCTATTACTTCTTCTTCACTCTTTCTATCCTTCACTCGATGGTGCTTGCTCACATCGTGCTCTCACCTTAGTTTAGATATGATTTTTCTAAAATTGGGTTAAATATAGAAGTATTTTATTAATATGAGTTTAGTCGGGTATGTGTTGGGTACGATTTATTAGATTTATATTTCATGGAAATGGGTCAATTCGGCTCGAACTATTTTTTATCGGACTTGACTCACCTATTTGATAAGTCTAATAAAATCCATTAAAAAGATATTTAAATTCCAACTTTGGCAAAACAAAAGAGAGATAAAACAAAAACAAAAAGCGGCAGCAGCTACGTGGTCCCTCGACTTTTGCTTAATTACCAAACCGCCCCAAACCTCACGCGGGATTAACGCAAAAAAACCGCTTCCCACTTGATCCCGCGAACAAACCCGCGGTTTTCTTCATCGTCACTCCCACGTGGACTTTCCACTTTGTTCTGCCACGTCCTATAGATAAAACCCACCAACATCAACATCATCCTCTTCTCCATCTTCTTCCTCATCGCCATTCCCTCTCTTCAGTCTTCCACCGATCACGCCAAGGCTACGAGTTCGTCGCTCTGTCTGTCGAAATGTCGCTCAATCACAAGCTCCGATCACCGTCCTCCCCGTGCCTCCTCTTCTGCTGCTTCCAGGACGGCCACGTCGCCGCGGCCGCCTACCACGAGGCCGCCTCCTCCTCTGACGACTGCGACGACGGCAGCAACCCTCACGAGGCGGCTCGGTCGCCCTGCTCGATCCGTTACAAGTGCCGGAGCCTCGTCGCTAGGATCGGGAGGTGCCGGTGGACGCATGGCCATGTCGCCGGGGCGGCCTCGGAGTTCGGGTACGATCCCATGAGCTATGCGCTCAACTTCGAGGACGAACGGAGCTGGGAGTCGGACGAGGAGTTCCCGGCTAGGAACTTCTCGGCGAGGCTGCCGGCATCTCCGGATGGGTTGCTGCCGGGGAAGTTACCTGGGGAACTCGTAGCATGTAGTTGAAGTCGTTTCCTCTGTAAAAAAAAAAACATCTTTTTGATTTTGATCGACAAGTTGGGTGGGGGCTATCAACAATCCTTGGAGGGATCCAAGTTGCCTGTACATATTGTAGATTTCGAGATCTGAAATTCATGGAAGTTCTGCTTCGATGCGTCGTCATCGTCTCCATTTTGCTTTGACTTTTCGTCTGGAGTTTTTCGTGTTCGAGCAAATTTTGCTGATCAAGGGCCTGTTTGGTTGGCTTGGGGGGAATGCATTTGGGGAAATGCAAATACTTTGAGTGAAAGTCCATTGAGAAAATGCTACTGGTGTTTGGTAAAAATATTTTGTAAAGCCATTTTGGCCAAAATATAGTGTTTGGTGAATTTTTTTTGCAAATGGACTTTGGAAGAAAAGAAGAAGAAGCTTCAAACCACAAAAAAAAAAAAGGATGGATGAAGAAGATTCGTGGAATCTTTGAAGCCCAAAGGTCGGTCTAGACCGACCTTGGGCTTTCAAAGATTTGAAGATTAGCATTTGGCCAAATGCTAGGCCAAATGCTAAAACAAACACACCAAGATTTTGGGAAGGGGCTTTGAGGCCCAAAGCCCCTTCCCCAAAGGTGAACCAAACACCCCCCAAGTAGCATTGCGTCAACGAAATACTGAACGGACGAGAAGCAAATTAGTATTGGTTGAGTGGGATTTACTTTAAGGATAGCGTGGATGCTAACTTCTTTTCTTGGGTCGACCAAAAAAAAAGCCTTCTTTTCTTGTGGATTAGGATTGGTAGTGGACCGTGCCGATGCGGGAACGGCACGCTTAGGCCCATGCCAGGGCATGGCTCATTAGGTGGCGGACCGTGTCCGTTTTGTGCTTGGGCAGGTCAGGGCCATGCTAGTTTTGTGCTTGGGCCAGGTCAGGGCCATGCTAGGGTCGACGTTCGAGAATATAATTGCGATTTTATCTTGGAAAATTTTCGAAGAAATTTTTTTTTAATTCATCTCGTCATCCCAAGAAAATTGATAAGACTGGGTTTGATAGTGATATGCATAAAAACAGTGAAAATTTATAAATAAATGGTTGTGCTAAAAAATTATCTATGTTAATTTAATTCGATTCCACGACAACTTATCCATAAATTTGATCGATTGCCCGGAAAGAATTACTTTTTTTTTTGGCAATATCTCTTTTCATCAAAACTAATTTTTATGGAAGTAAAATCTAACAAGTAAAGAAAAAACATCATCTTTTAATATACATGGGAATTTTGTTTTTTTGGTAATTAAATCCTACATAAAATAGAAAAGCTTAAAAAGAAAGGAAAGTAAAATCGTTTGGGGCCGCTACTTAAAATTGCAATCTAATAATTGAGGGCAATTTTATTTTTTCGACGAAAATCAGGCGGACTTAATCACACAGAAGCGGAACTAGTGCTGCCTAAAAATTATTTAAATTCAATCTTGGCAAACATGGAAAAGGAAAAAAAGGCAGCAGCTTATCCCTTATCCGGTCCCTCGAGTTTTGCTTAATTACGAAGCTGCCCCAAAAATGAAGTTGTGGGGGAAAGTCCGATACGAAGCGTAACGTCACGCGGGATAAACTCGAGAAACCATGTCCCCACTTGCCCGCGATACTTCACTCAGCACTGCCTCCGCTCCGCTCCGCCGCTTGCGCCGCCGCCCGCCACCGTCGTTATCCTGTCCGCCCCATAAATCACCCACCTCCACGATGGCAGCAACGCCACTGCCGCCTCCTCGGGCCGCGACAAGGGCGCCGCCACGGGGAGGCTCGATCGCCCTGTGTGTGGCTCCGCTCGACGGCCCGGGAGATCCGGGACAAGTGGCGGACCCTTGTCGCTCGGATCAAGAGCCGCCGGAGGAGGCGGGGCCAAGTCACCACCGCGGCCACCTCCTCGGAGTTCGGGTACGACCCGACGAGCTACGCGCTGAACTTTGAGGACGACCGGAGCCGGGAGTGGGACGGGGAGTTCCCGGCAAGGAACTTCTCGGAGAGGCTGCCGGCGTCTCCGGATCGGTCGGCGCCAGGGAAGATGGCAGGGGAGGAAGTCGTAGTAGCGCGCAACTGAAGTTTTTTGTCTCTGAAGATTGGCTCAAGATGGCCACGAGCAACGATGGCTCTTTTGACACCAGTGGCCATGGACGACCAAATCTGAAGAGCTGACCAAGAAGACGGTTAAACGCTGGCCAATGACCATGGAAGATGGCCAAATCTGGAGAGAAACGTGAGTAAAGGAGGAAGAAGACAAAAAAAGTGATAAGATATAAAAAGAAAAAAAGAAATGTCTTTGGACAATTATGTCCCTGGCTATGCCGTCGAAATACGCATGTGCTAGCTAGCTGACCGAAGATTTAACCGGCTGTCAAGCTTAAGTCATTATTTGAGACTAAATTCTCATTTTAGGTCCTTACTTGAGATAACGCTCATTTCAGGCCTTCTTTTAAAAAAACTCATTCATTTTGAGCCATCATTTGAAATTTTCCTTAGGTAAATGTAAGGTAAGATTAGTGGCTAAAAGGTATAGTAAAAAGGGACTTGATTACTTTTATGTTTATTTTCTGATAACAAGGCTTGCAACAACTAGATTAATGATGGCTTTAGCTTCTATACATAATTCGGTAATTCGTCAAATGGACGTTAAAATTCCCTTTCTAAATAGCGATTTAAATGAAGAAACTTATATTTATAACAGGAAGGCTATATAGAAATTGGTCAAGAAGATAAAGTTCGTAAATTGAATTACTTTTTGTAAATAGAATTCTCCCGCGTGTCGTTTCTTTTATCTATATATCCAAAGGCATCTTGTAGAAAAAACACAAACTAAGAGATCACCATTAATGATGCTCTATCCTTTGTTCCTTTTCTCCTGTCTCTTTCACGCTTTCTCTATATTGGATATCACTAAAAAGCTTGAATCTTGTTCATCTTTTGCTTGCTACATAGATTAAGCTGAGAAGATATCAGGTGAGTTTAACACTCCACGTAGGATTTGCAGAAAACTACTCACAAATTGACATGTGGCAATTGGGGCCTACATGTCACGGAAAACTTGCCTCTCTCCTCTCTCTCTCACGCTCTCTGCTCTCCATCTCTCTGCAACCCCACGCTCAACCCCCTCTCTCTCTAACACCTTCATTCATGCTCGATGCACGACTAGCTCTGCTCTTTCTAGTCGCCATCGCCTCCGATCCATCTCCGGCAACAACTTCCCGAGATATTCAACCTCCGGAGACTCCGGCATTGTGGTCAACGCGCCGGACTTGTCGTACCCAACGTAAAACCCATCATCCTCGCCGATGACAGGCAAGTACAGACCGCAATGCCGAACGCCGAGGTAGAGCTCGTCTTCGGCTTGAAGACCGAACGCAACAACTTCTAGATCGACCACGATATTCGGGAGCGCTTCTTCGCCGCCGTTGAGGTCGCCGGTTGCGGCCGCGGAGGAAGAGGGGGAAGGCGCGACAGTCGGGGAGGTGAGGCATGGATAGGGTGCGGGCGGAGATGGCGGAGTCAAGCTTGAATGACTTTTTTTTTTTTTTTTTTGCTAGGAAGCTTGAAGGACTTGAGTTCAAAGGAGAGATGAATTGAAGAAGGCTTCTCATAACATGAGCGAAGGTGTTAGAGAGAGAGAGAGAGAGGAGGGGGTTGAGCGTGAGGTCGCAGAGAGATAGAGAGCAAAGTGCGTTAGAGGTAGGAGAGAGACAAGATTTTTCCTTAACATGTGGGCCCCGATTGCCATGTGTCAATTTGTGGATGGTTTTCTCCAAATCCTAAGTGGAGTGTTAAACTCACGCAATATTTTCTCACAGTGAAGAAGGTTAGGGTCTCGGCATTGCATTAGGTGACAAGATATACATTGGAGCTGACTGTATTGGATTGCGTGAATCCTAGAGAGAAAATCGCCATCTTCAAGACAGTATTATTGATATGCCTAGTTCTAAATATTCATCTAATATTTTTTAATCTCCATATCACATATTTGGTTTGTCTGTTTCGGCACTGGTTGGCATCTTAGATGGGCTTATCCATGTTAGGTGGGCTTTCCCATCATAAAAATACCGAATCATATACCCCTTACAATGTCGTTTGCTCAAGAGAATATGATTGAAAAAATTACGACAATTTAAATTGCACGACTTTGAATTTGTAAGTTTTACTGTGAAAGTACAATAAATCGAATGTGACATTTCCTTTTCTTTTCTTATCACTTTGTGTTGATTTCTTCATTAGACACAAATATAAAGGCTTTTTTAGGTGGCAGCAAAGGTTGTAGCTGTCATTGATGACACAAATTTGACAATTAATTGAAAAGTGCAGATTCCATTACATGAACTTTACCGATGATATCAACAAACCTTTTCTTTTTAGGACAAAAAGAAGGAAAGGGCAAATTGCTGAGACGAGAAAATTGAATTTTAAAAGGAGTGCTGTTTCAGAAACCATTTAATGAAAAAAAGGGGCAAGGATATTTTACCTCAACATGTCATGGAGGTCGTGGCCTAGCGTGGCTACAGATCTCCATTGGAGCGAATATCAACGGAGGTCGCTACCTCCATAGCCGCATCTCTCTCTGTCTAAATCAATCCACGCGGTGGAGATGAGTCCGTCACCACGACCATGGAGGTTGTAGCCCTCGCGTGACCATAGATAAAAAAGGACGATTTTACAAATTATTATTCTTAAAAAATATTTTTCATGGGAAGTTTCTTTTGGCGAAACCAATTTCACGGAAGATAACTAGAGTCAAGTTCACTATGCGTTATGGCCCATTTGGCTCAAGAAGTCATTATCAGTTCATTGAAAATGAAAACTATTTTTGTTTTTATTTTTCCATCTTCGCGAAAACACGTTTGGTAGGAAACTTTTCCGTAGAAATTATAACTAGCAATACATGTTTGCTTTGTTTCTTGATAATATGGAGAACGATACTAGAAGTGCCAAAAATTGTGTATGACACTCATTTTAGTGCTAAAAGTTTTTTTCGGATCACTTATGTGTCACTTAAAAAAATGATTATTTAAGTGCCAATTCCGGTCCGGGTAATCAAAAATCCAACGTGGTGATATTTTATTAATTTATTAGTCCTACGTGGCTCGCCGACATGCTCAGTTAGCATATAACCCATAAAACGACATTGTATGAAAGTTGTAAATAGTGAACATTTAAGTGCCAAATTTTGTTTAAAGTGATCACTTTAGTATTGATTGGATTGTACGATGTTGTTTTTTTCGTCCATGTGGACTAGATTTTTTTAAAAAAATTGCCAAGTAATATTAAAAATTTTAATTATAAATGCCAAGTAATCAATTTGGCCGGAATTAGCATTTAAGTGATCGTTTTTTCTTTGATTTGGTACTTAGGTGATCGTTTGTTCCCCGATTTGGCACTTAAGGGATCCAAAAAAAACTTTTGACACTAAAGTGAGTGCTGTACACAACTTTTGGTACTTTTAATGTTCTTCTCCCCTTGATAATATTTCCCATTCGCAATACATCATATTAATATAAAGTGAGGCTTTAGTCTCTTTTTATACTATTTATGTTTGTTAACAAGAGCTATGGAAAAAATTATCTCACTAATCAAATTGAACCTTTTAAGACAATCCTTTCTGGATGATCATCTTAGCAAGCGAGAAATTACTGAAGTCATCCAACAATATGCTTTTCTTCTTGGCTAATTAAAGGGAATTCATATACCCATCATTAGTATATAATAGCATTAGAATTTCTTAACTAACTTGTCTTAAAATGAAAAAAAATCTGAAACTGGAAATTTCTTTGAAGCTTCCTGGAGCTACGGATTGAAAAGAATAATCCCTTTAGCTTAAAAATAGCTTCAACCTTAAAAAAAGTGGGTGAGGGAAAAAAAAAAAGCAAGTCACTTGGCAAGGCACCCACTCATCTTTTGAAAATTCTTAGGTGCACGCTTCTGTTTCATACCACTTTCGTACTTGATTACGATAATATATCATAACGCCGTATAACAATTTTACTGTGCTATTATGACGTTCTTGTACTTAATTACTTTGATGTGTCATAATGTCGTACATTACTATGTTGTAATGATGTTATATTTGTTAATTTTTCACTGGTTAGAGAGAGAGAAAGAGATACGATAGGAGTTTTTAGTGAACGTGGCATAACATTTCTCTAATCAAGCAGTTGGAATTATGTAAGGAAGACATTGAAAAATTTCACCAATTAAAAGGTTTCTTCACAGTCATAGTCCACTAGTTGTTAAACTGTGATACATATACAAATATCTCTCTATATATTCACATATATCATGCAACTTGATCGTAAAGACTTGAATTGAATAGACAAATCAACATAACATTTTACAAAATGACCAGATGCTAAAAAGAGTGTGTAAGATACTCCTGTTAACGTTTTACTCCTAAAAATTGCCACCATCTCTTTCCCTATACATTGCTAAAAAAAATCGATAGTGGCTACTTCAACTTAATCTGCATCTACTAAACCACATAAAAGGGAAAAGAAATGAAGTTGGTGTCACCCTTCAACAGCCGAGAAATTAGATAGGAATTTTGTTTACGCTAATCCCAATTGAATGAGCCGTATAAATGGGCACTTTTCTTTAGATTATTCTATCACCAATTTGCCAGCATGAACATATGTAACACAGTTATACAGTTCCCTAACCACTTATGAGTATTGTATTGTTGGTGTGTTTTCTTATATATTTTCTATTAATAGAAAAAGCAAGTTGTGTCAAGAAGCACCTCCGTAGTTTCCACACACCCTTCGCATAATGCTGCGGAAATTGCTCTATATTTTTTTTTAATAGCAGAAAGTGCTGGGCATTGGTAACAAAACGTTTAAGGCTGAGAATGGTGGAGACCACAACAATATAATTGGTCAAAGTCTAGATATGGCAGGTGATGATCTTGGCTTAAAAGCTAAGCAAAAGAAGAATGTCCCCATGAAATAAAAAAAAGTTTGACAAAAAACGAAATAAAAAAGTAAAAATATATTATTGAATAAATATTTGATTGTGGAGAATACGTTGGCCAATACTGAAAAAATAAAATTTATGTACAACATCAAAAATCATTAATTTTTTTTGGTCAGAAAAAATATTAATTTAAGGACAAAGACAAAAGTGCCTTGGGCTAGAGGTAAATGATGAATAGATAGTCTTTAGGCTTGACGTGGCATAGATATATCTCGTTTGAGGGACTCAAATTGTTTTGGGAGAGATTTAGTTTGTAGGTTACTTTTTCAGACAAATCTCTTTAAAAAAAAACAAGTCAGATTATAGATTGAGAATAATAAACTTTCCTTATTTGAATATTAAGTGTCATACAGACGTTTTTTTAATCAAATTCTGATTCAATCCGACGATTGATATGTTTCTGTCATCGACTCATCTACCTTAGCACCAGGAGCAAGTGATTATAGCTAGTTAGCTTTCTTTTCCACTTTTATTTGTTAATAAAAAAAGCAAGTCAAGTCAAGCCTTGCTGGATCTGACATTTCAATAGAAGCACCAAAGCATTGCCCGTCAGTTTTGCTCATTAAGTTCCACGCACCTTCTGCGCAGTGCTGCGGAAAGTACGCCTGCAATAATTGACTTTCCCGTGCAGCATGCATCGCAACGGTTCAATTGGCATGATGAGTCTTGGATCGTTGGATGGCCAGAACTCAGCATTGTTCGAGTAGGCAGAATAAAGAGGGTTGCGTGTGGGTTATCCAACGTCGAAGGCTGAGAATCGGTGGAGATCACAGCAGCGTGTGGATCGCGTCGTTTGAGCACTCCTCAGGTTATCGGTGACTACTTGCTCTTCTCCTCTTCTCTCTTTCTTCTTTTGATCGCTTCACATGTTTTGATGAGTTGTATGAGAACTTTTGTTTTTTTCTTTAATGTAGCTCTCAATTGAGTTCTGAGAGACATTTCTGCAATTCTTAGATCTGGGATTCGATATTCCTCTTCTTTTGAGGCTTCGCTCCATCAATCTCAAGATGGAAAGAAAAGAATCTACTAATTCAGAAGATCCGATATACGGAGCGTCTTCCTCATCGACTTCTCCACATGTAGGTGATTATGAAGGCGGCGGAACCAAAAAACCGAAAGGAAATGACTACGAAGTGTTTTTGAGCTTTAGAGGGAAAGACACTCGTAAAGGCTTCACCGATTATCTTTATATTAGCCTTGTTGATGCAGGAATTCGAGTGTTCAGAGATGACAATGAGCTCCGTGTTGGTGAGGAGATTGGTCCGGAGCTTCTCTGCAGTATTACGCAATCTAAGATTTCGATCCCGATTATATCTGAGGATTATGCTTCCAGCAAATGGTGCCTTTGCGAGCTTGTTCAGATGTTGAAGTGTAGGAGAAGCAGAGGGCAAGTAGTGTTGCCCATATTTTACAAAGTGAAACCCTCACAGGTGCGACATCTAACAGAAAAATTTGGAGATGCTATCAATGCACATAAAGAGAATTTGGACGAAATGATTGTGAAGGAATGGGAAGAAGCGCTCAAAGAAGTTAGTTCCTTGAAAGGATGGGAATCGGAGAAAATTGATGATGGGTACGTTATCCTCCACTAAAACATTGTTTTTTCTTTTGGTAAGATCCTCCACTAAAACATTGTTTGGTTTCTCATAACTAGATCTTACTTGAAAAAGAATATAAATATTGCCATCCTATTATGAAATTCGGTGTTATTTGACAGGCATGAAGGAGCATTAGTTAAAATTGTTGTCAAAGAAGTCATAGACGAGTTAAAAAGACCTTTTCAACTAATTGTTCCCAAAGAGCTGATCGGAATTGATAATCGTGTAGAAGAAATTATGAGCTTCATAGATGCTAAATTTAATGATACAAGGATTATTGGAATTTATGGAATGGGCGGTATCGGTAAGACAACTCTTGCAAGGGTTTTGTACAACAATCTCTCCAGTGGTTTCGAACATCTTAGCTTCGTGGCAAATATTCGAGAAACATCTCTACGAAAGGGTATTGAATGGCTACAAAAGCAGCTCATTCACGATATACTAAGAAGTCCAGATGATGTGTATAATGTCGATGATGGAATCCGTATTATCAAATCTCGATTTACAAGTAAGAAAGTCCTAATTCTTCTTGATGATATGGATGATAAGGCTCACTTGAATGCTTTGGCTGGAGATAGTAGTTGGTTTAAATCTGGAAGTATAGTCATCATAACCACTAGAAACAAGAGTATTCTTGACGAGGCTAGGGCAGCCTACATGTACGAACTGGAGAAGTTGCCTTTGGATCCATCATTGATTTTATTTAGTAGACATGCATTTCGAAAGGATTCTCCTCACAGTGATTATGAGGTTATCTCTCGTGATATCGTGTTTACTACTGGGGGGCTTCCCTTAGCTCTTGAAGTTATCGGTTCTTTCTTGCGTGAAAAGAAAAATAAAACATGGAAAGATACATTAAAGAAATTAAAGAAAGTGCCTGACCAGAAAGTGCAAGATACGTTGATGATAAGTTACGAATCATTAGATTATGAGACGGAAACAGATATTTTTGGATATAGCATGTTTTTGCATTGGATCATCTAAACAAAGTGCAACTTATATGTGGGATGCCTGTGAATTTTTCCCGGAGAATGGAATTGAAGTATTGAGCCTTATGTCGCTAATTAAAATTGATGAAAAGGGCAATCTAATGATGCATGATCAACTGAGAGATCTTGGAAGGGAAATTGTTCGTCTAGATGATCCAAAGGAGCCTCAAAAGCGGAGCAGATTATGGATTTGTGAGGAAGCCTCGGATGTGCTTGACAACAACAAGGTAAGAGCTATCTCTACTTGTCTTGTTTAGTCAACGTGAGTCCTTCTCTTTCTTGTTTGAGATAAGATTATTGTTAAGTCTCCAAAACTTTTCACTTCTACCAGCAAAAGAGCTCTTTTCAATTAGAAGCTGTTTTTGCCTAATTTGAGGACATAATTGAGGAGAAATTTCTTGGTCATTGATCATTGATTTATATCTTTACCGGGTAGTACATGATGAGGACACTCTCCTTTTGGTAACTTCAACGCAACAACAAAACCACAAAGAAAAACCATAATCTTTGACAAAGCATTTTCAGAGAAAACCTGACATTTATAAATTGTTGGGGCCCACTCTTTTTTCACATATCTGTTTGATGCATGTGTTTGATGTTTGGATTCTTCTTTTGATTTCTTGTGAGGTTTTTTCCCTCTTTTTTCTTTTGTTGAGTATTGACTTCTTTTGAGTTGTTTGCTATGATAAATGAGGCCTCCATCCATTTGTGATGATTAGCTATCCTTGTTCTGTATTTTCCAAACTGGGTTAAGTACAGATTGAGTCTCCTAATTATCGCTGCTTGTGGCAATTTAGTCCCCTATCCCTTCTTTTATGCTCAATGTAGTATTTTATCTTTCACAATTTGTACAATCGTGTCTTTTATCGTCAATCGCTAGTTGATACAGTCAATTTACAGATGTGGCTTTCATATTTATCTACGATATATGCGCGACATTGTAATTAACCCTCTAAACATTTATTGTTTTCATTCTATAGACTTTTCATCGTAGTACATAATTTTTTCTATGAATTTTCTTTTTTTTTGTTATGATGGGTAGTTTTCATATGAACGCCCTAATAACATTTATTGTCAAATTTTGACTACCACGTTATTATAGATATATCTACAAGGTCAACTCTTAGTGAGCATTTTATTTAGTACATATTTAGTATTTTTATATCATTTACGTGTTAAATATGAGCTATTATGATTTATAACTTTTTACCGATTTATTTTACATCATTTACTTATGAAAATACTTCCTTATAATGAATATTCAAACAACTTTTCAATCATAACAGTCATCACTTATTGCACATTTCGTTACAGTCACTATATGATTTTAACATTATTTATTTGTAAAAAATTACCTGTTGCACATAATAAACAATAAATCCCTCAATTGTTTCCATTCCTGTAAAATATATGTGTAACTAAAACTAATATATGTGTACAACTAAGTGAGACATGTTATGTGGTAAGATCCATGAATTAAAATAAGACATTTGAAGTAAAAAGTTGAGATTTTACGATAAGTGGGATTGACAGATCCATAAGTATTCTACTTAGATCTTTTAAAAATCGAAATACTTTTAACTTCTGCTGTGCACTTCAGTTGCAAGACCTTGATCTTTCCTATTCTTCTCAAATTCGATGAAAGTAAAAAGCCTACACCATGATAGTTTGATATCAAACTGAAATTAGTCCTTCTTTTTATATACAATTGGTCTCATTTCATCAATTAAAACTTATGGTCCACAATGTTTCGTAATTGTAGGGCACTAGTAAGATTGAGGCCCTTTGTCTTCACTATTATGACGGTTTCGTGAGGCCCTTTATCGTGGCGTTTGGGACAGAAAAAGCTACCGAGGTGAACAATTTAATGAACTCACCTACTTGAGGTTCCTTCAAGTGGATGGTGTAAATTTCACCGGAGATTTTCAAAACTTGCTTCCTCAATTAAGATGGCTTCGGTGGCAGAATTGTTCCTCATATTTCGAAGTGGCCAACTTTCATCCGAAAAAATTAGTTGTGCTTGATCTATCAAGTAGCGACATTACAGAAGACTGGGGAGGATGGGATCCACTCAAGGTAAGAAATTGAGAAGATATATCTGTTGTGAATAATAACGTGTTACTGAAGGTGCAATCGCACCCAATTCTCCTTTCTTTCTTTTATAAAGGTTTAATATCGTTCCTCGGATTCAGGATTTTTAGGTAAATAGAAGAGGAATTTATAGCTATCTAAATACTCAGAATCTTCTGCCCCTTAATATGTTTAATTGAGAAAACTCAACAACCTGTCATGCTTAACCTTAGACAATACTAAAAAGAAAAAAAATACTATGTTAATTAACATCTATTAAAAATTTTAATTACTTAATTGTGCCTATTTTGTATTTTGTTAATCTAGTTGGTTTATGGCTTTTAAGATAATTTCTCCCCCGTGCAAAAGCATGTCTTTTGTGCGATTCTTGTTATATCTCTATATCAATCTTCTTTCTTGGAGAAACAGAAACTCCCACGCAGTGACTTGTGTTGTACATTCATGCTAAAATTCTAAATTCATTTTAATCTTAGAGTAATGGATATAATTTTTGGATTGCTCTGACTTGTTGCACGAAATATTTAATCATTATAATTGTTGATTATGAAGTCGTCATTGTATAATACAAAAATAAATTATTAATGTTATGAGAGTAATAAATTTATCCTTCCAGTGGCATTAATTTTTTTTTGGAATACAACATTCTTTATATCTTGTACATATAACATTAAAAAATTGCTTTTCATAATTAAACTGCCCGCTGTTGAAGTGTCATCTACTTTTTGATAATAAAATTTGCTTGTGTATAATCAACGGCATTGCCATAGCTCTTAAAAACTTAATATATTTTCTTTTTGAAAATTTGTCCGAAAATAAACATGGTTAGCACATGTACGTCCCTAACAATCTTTTTGCAATGGATATGTTTAAAAAAATCAATATGGTGGTGTAGCCTAAAACTTTTAAAGAACATTTAAAATCAAATAAAACAACAGTGAAAGAGTAGTGGAGCATAGGTATTTTTCAGGAATCTTATAGATTCTTATAAAAAAAAAAGCAAGGAATAGTGGAAAATCACACATTGTAGTTGTCCAATTTCACTGAGGTTTTCCTTTGTTTCTTTCAGATGGCAACCGAGCTAAAAGTTCTCGACCTCTCGTATTGTAAACAGTTGAGAAGAACTCCCGACTTGTCTGCTTTCAAAAGCTTGGAGATTTTGATTCTTGTAAGCTGTGAGAGTCTGGAAGAAATTCATCCTTCCATCTGGTATATCAAGACTCTCGTCTCCTTGAAGGTCTTTTTTTGTTTGAGATTGAAGGAGCTACCAGTAAGAGTAGAGAGAATGGAACAATCGAGGGAGCTTCTCATAAATGACACCGCTATAAAAGAGAACCCTATTTTGAGATGTTGTCTGATGAAGCCAAAGACTTTAGCTGACCTAAGTTGTGATAAATTTGCTCAACTTCCAGAGTCTATGGGTTCCCTTGTGTCGTTAACTCAGCTGAACTTAAGTTATACAGGGATTAAAGAATTACCTGAATTCATTGGTTCTATGGAGCTGCTGGAGACTCTTGATGTCTCTGGTTGCAAATCATTAGCTCGCTTACCTAGCTCCATAGGCAATCTAGTATCTCTGTCTCGCCTTAACCTAAGGGGATGTGAATTGTTGAGAGAGATCCCCGACTCGATTGGAAAGTTGGCATCATTGACCAAGCTGGAATTAACAAGGACATCGATTACAAAATTACCTGAAAGCATTGGGAATCTGCAAAATTTAAGGATCTTGGACATTAATGGAACTCCCGTGACGGAATTGCCTAGTGCCATTGGAATGCTGGCGAAACTCAAAAAGTTGAGTGCAGAATGGTGCCAAAATCTAAAAGGACTGCCTAATAGTATAGGCGAACTGGTTTCGCTAAACGAGCTTGATTTAGTTGGATCGGGCATTTTGGACTTGCCAGGAAGCATTTCTAAGCTCTCTTCTCTCCAACATCTCAACCTTCGATTTTGCAAAAACCTTCGAGGAATACCGGAACCGCCCTCCAGCTTAACAGCTCTGCACATCGATTTTCCAAGTCCATCGTTACCATTTCTTCCCAAACTAAACCTTCTCGAGGAACTCACTCTTTTCGATTGCCGTCCACTTGAATGTCTCCCCGAGCTTCCCGTCCGACTATCCAAGGTTTGGCTTCCATCTGTTAATCGGGAGGTTGATTTGTCCCGCGAGGCGCGCTTACGCGAATTGATCCGCGACAAGAGAAAAGCCAAGAGACGCCGGGACTGGGATATTTCTTGGTGGGTCTCTTACGACATTGAAAAGGCATATATTCCCTGATTGTCCAGAGGTAAGGAGCCCCAAATTCTCCGGAGGTGACGAGCCCAAGTGTGTATCTGACTGAGCTTGAAGATCAGCTCCCATGGCTCTCCGCGCGCTGCTGGCCGGAGCAAACCCTAGCCTCCGCCTCGGGCCTCGGCTCCAATTGGCAGCTTCCGCGGCCTCCAGGCCTTCTTTCCCCTCTCCCCGATCTCCCCTGCGACTACGGCCCTCTCCAGCCCGCAATCAGCGGCGAGATCATGCAGCTGCACCGCCAGAAGAAGCACCACCACCGCCAGGCCTCCAACAAGGCACTCGAGCAGCTCCACGATGCCATGGGCGAGGGCGACGGTCCGGCCGTCGTTAATAAGTTGCAGAGCGCCTATCAAGTTCAATGGCGGAGGTTCGATTCGTTTCTGTTTTGTCCTCTTGTTTCTTTTGTTCCTTCTGTCTGGGATTTAGTTTTTGTTGTTTGCTTTCTGAAGTGAGGAAGTGCAGGTGAAATTTGTCGGAGCGATAATTGATTGAGCATTCTCTTGTCTACCGCGGACTCGACAAGTGTTCGGATTGTTCTTTAGCTGTTGCCTGCCGTTGCATAGAAACAGGACCTTAATGAATTGCCAGTGTCAAATTTGCTGAGGAGATGCTTCACTTCTCATTTGGGGTCAATCCTTAGTGATTTGATGTGTGCCCTCTGAGAAATGATGAGGACTAGGCAGTAGGCAGAGCTGTTAAGGTTTTCGGTCACGGTAGCTGAACACGATTTAGCATATAGTCTTATTTGTCAGTGAAACAGATGAACAAGGAAAAATGCTCTCAACTTTGTTCCATTTAAGGTTAATGGACTGAAGGAAGGTATTTTTTGTGATGAAAGCTTCTTTAGATTCAACGAAATTGAGAGAGAAAGGTGGTCGAGAATTTAACTCATGGACAATTCAATATACGAAGCGGCACATTTCAAAGATGAGCTATCATTCGCAAGGGAACTTGTAGTGTATATAAAGTGACTGATCTGGCTTTGCCAGCACTTGGTAAGACAAATCTATTATCTGCAGTCGCGGCTCATGTCAAGTCCTTGATGGGTTAGCTCCCCTCTAGAGCCAAAATTCCTGGTTTTCTAATTCCATATATTTTAGTTTCTTTTTTTTATGGAAATTCTCCCTTTTCAGTTTTTGTATGTGCATAGTCTTTTTAACAAGAGTCGATGAATATCCTGTCATCCATCACAATGTATTATAAAGAGCATTGTTCGATATCTTGCAAAAGTATACAATATTTGATTTGTATTATTGAAGAATTTGACGATATCTTTTTCCGCAATAACGTATACGTAGAATTTTGTTGATTTGGTTCAGAATAAGAATATTCATATATTCATTCCTTGACTAGTGAAAATTCCATTGCCAACAATTGATTGTTAATGTACTTTGCAATTACAAATGCTCAAAAGTTAATTATCTTTCCAAACTTTGTAAAATTTATTGGTTGTATCGCGATTTTAATTAGTTTTGTTTTTACTTTTTCTTATATTTAATGTGTTATAGTGACATTGATGTCACAATAATGAATTATTGGCAGCCTCATACTTTAACAATCATATGAGGCCACCGGCGAGTATGGCATGACCATAGCCAGCGACGGGTGAGGGCCCCTAACAAAAAAGTCCTTGATGCTCTCAAGTTTGTGTTTTTTTTTAAGAGCACTGATGGCTGCGCTGGCCCTTCTATTACCTCTTCTTGTTTTTATAAATTATCCAATAATCTTAAATTTTCTTTTTATTTTCTCTATGTGCATATTCAACTATTAAAGATTAGTTTTGCTGCTTAGCCTGTTATTATCCTTTTGATTTTGCTCCTCTTACGATTTTGTGGATGTAACCTATGTTCAGGTCATGTTAATCAGTCCATGTTCTGGAAAAATCTTGCTCCAATTCAGGTAAATGCATGTTTGACAAATTTTGATCCATGCTGTTTCTCTATGTCTCTCTGACCTCATATGTTGGGTAATGCAGGGAGGAGGTGGTGAGCCACCAAAAGGTTCCCTCGGTTGGGCCATTGGCAATCATTTTTGCTCTTTAGACGCACTTGTGCAGAAAATGAATGCAGAAGGTTTACAACTTAGAAACAAACGCTGCTAGTTGCAAGAATCTGGTTGCAATTCAGGGGACCTTTCGAGTTCAAAACATCTAAGGCTATCATGTGTTGCAAAGTGCAAGAGTCTGGTAAGTTTGGATTTCTCTGTTTGCATGTCCATTCAATCACTTGGCCTTTCAAGTTTAAAGAATCTAAAAGAATCAGATGCTGCCAGCTGCGAGAATTTAATTGAAGTTTGAGGCTTTGACCCATATAGAATATCTGGAAACGTTCTGTATTTCTGGATGCACATCCATTGAAAGAGTCCATGCTGCAAATTGCCGAAATCTAGTTGAAATTCAAGGTCTTTACAGGTTGGATTTACTGGCAAGATTGAATATCTCTGGGTGCTCTTCTATTAAAAGATTACCAGATTTTTCCAGTTTAAAGACTTCGAATTTCATGCTGCAAATTGCAAGAATCTAATTGAAGTTTGAGGCCTTGATTGATTAATAAGAATCTGTTGGGTAGGTTTAATGTCTTTAAATGCATGTCCATTAAAAGATTACCAGACCTTTCAATCCATTAAAAGTTAAACAGACCTTTCAAGTTAAAAATTTCTAAAGGGATTCTATGCTGCACATCACGGGAATCTAGTTGAAACTCACGGCCTTGAGAGGTTGATTATCGGTCAGATTGGATATCTTTAATTGCACATCCATGGAAAGATAACCAGACCTTTCTAGTATAAATAATTTGAGGGCTTTGATGTTGCAAGCTGCAAGAGTCTAATTGAAACGCGGTCTTGACGGGCTGGATATTTTGGTAATATTGGATATCGTGGTTGCACTTCCCTTGGAAGATTATTGGATCTATCGTGCTTGAAAACCACGAAAAGGTTGAAACATCAACCACCGTGAGAAGCTAAATGACACCGAAAGCCTAGAGATATTTTCATCCCGCAAAAGTTTGTAAAATTCCTAGATGCGTTGAAATTTGAAGATTTAAGGAACTTGATAGTGATAACTTGTTGCGAACTATCGGACATCCGTGGCTCAAAGGATCGAGATACCTATAAAGTATAGAGAATTCATGATGCTCATCAATTGTTGCACGAGGCTGCGACAAACTAATTGAGCCTCAAGGGCTTGGAGACTTGGAGCTTCCACAAGCTTTAGTCATTTCCCAATGCAAGTGGCTAAAGCCAATATCTGAATTGTCATGAGCTTTCCTCATAGAATATGAGCGGTTGTTACATTGGGTATTCATGAGATCACAATCTGGTGATAGTTCGAGACGATCCACGTCCCCTAATAAGACAAAAACCTTAGACTTGATAAAATCATGAATGATTTGGCGATCCACGGTGAATCGTCTCATGGAAACACTTTTTTGTGCATTCTTGAGTGATTCATGCCTCTTAGTTGGAATGAAATCTTTCTCTCGATCGTGGTAGGAATGTAGCTGGCAGCCCTTGTTGGAGGACTAGATCATAAGAGTGCCTTTTGAGAAAATAATTCGTCATTTGTCATCCCCTGTGATTCTTCAATCTCAACATGATGCCAGGAACCGAACTTTTAGATTAAGAATCTTTTTTCGAGTTTTGCATTTGAAGGTTGTTCTGCTCGCTTGCTGGTCATTTATAAGGTGTTTGTTTTGTTTATATGGCGAGTTAAACTTTTGTGTTGTTGATTAATGGTAGGCATACTGGTTTAACTTTATACGCAATGTTGATACTGTAGAAATTACAAAACGTAGAAAGAACAAGTAGCTCTTTAAGAAAATCCCTTTGACCATAGTCATCTCAGTTTCTTAAGGTGGCCAACTGAAATCCTGTAAGGATCTCGGCCCCGCCACGCTTCCACTGCGCCACTCCTTATGTAATATTGTCCGCTTTGGACACTAAGTCCTCACGGCTTTAAAACGCGTTACACAAGGGTTAGGGGCCAAGCCTTATAAACTTACCAAGATCTCCCTCCCTAGGCGATGTGGGACAAGAGACATGCCCCCCCTTGCCATCCTAGAAGGATGCCAGGAGCCGCTCCTTGTCCAGGCCCTCTGGGCCCGGCGACCACTCCCCGCCCTCGTCGGATCGGGTCGTTACATTCTCCCTCCTTGAGCCACAGCGTCTCGGCGTGGCCCCCACCTGCAGTCGGGAGTCGGCTCGATACCATTTGTAAGGATCCGGCCCCCCACGCTTTCCACCTGCGCCACTCCTTATGTAATATTGTCCGCTTTGGACACTAAGTCCTCACGGCTTTAAAGCAGCGTTACACAAGGGTTAGGGGCCAAGCCTTATAAACTCACCAAGATCTCCCTCCCTGGGCGATGTGGGACAAGAGACATACCCCCTTACCATCCTAGAAGCCTGCCGCCAGGAGCCTCCCTTGTCCAGCCCCTCGGGCCCGGCGACCACTCCTCGCCCTCGTCGGATCGGGTCGTTACAAATCCCACACTCAGGAATGACGTGAATTTGCTTGCTTTTCCTGATTGCTTGAATTGGTTTTTTATTGTTATGGGCTATTGCAACTGTAATTTTCCCTTTTTATGCATTCTCACCGATTGCTCAAAGTAATCTAGTGATTGACATGTGGATTATTAAGGAAGCTTCGGAGGCAAAGTATAAAAATACACAGGCAAAGGAAAGTGGTCATCTTCTTTGGACTTGTGGCACTCTGGATCCTCAAAATTTGCCGGGTTCTTTCAAGCTAATCATCAGGTGTGAATTTGATATGCTGCAAGGCTGCAAGAGTTAGTTCATAGTTTCATTGTCATTTTAAGTTCTCAATCAATCGATTATGTGTTGAGTTTGATCCTAACAAGATTCACACCATTTTTCCTGTCTCCAAGTGATTTACTATTTGCTAATTTATCATTCTAATGGTGGGGTTTTTCTCGCTACACCAATGAGGATTTGCTCTAGTGATGCTCTATTTCGACTTGCCAGTATACGCAAGTTTTTGTCTCCTCCCGCATTCTAATTTTTCTAATAATCTTGGTCTTCATGATTTTGGAACTACTAATAGAGCCGAACTTAAGAATTTGGGAGGAGAATCATATCTGTTTTCCAAAGAGATTTATGAACTATTACAAGTTTGAGCAATGTTATCTATATGAATCATGCTGGAATTATGAGAAGAAACATTTTAATGAGTATATTCACTTTGCGATGAGGAGCAACATCTCACAATCTATCAATAGTCCATCTTTATCTAGTGGAAACAATGATCCTCATGTATAATGAACTCATATAATGAGCTTATGACAATAGACATGAACAGGACCAGCACTTTCACACAGAGATATGAAGCATCACTTCCAGGTGGTGGCAGAGATGTGGTGGTCCCAGTGGTTGGCGCTGGTAGTTACGGGGATCCAGCTGGACTGGAGGTCGGGGAGGCAGAAGTTTCACTAATGGTGACAGCTAATTTTTGGGCCCGAGAGCAACAGTCACTGTTAGCAAAGGTGTAGACAAAGTAATACTTGCAGGCGTTGTTGAGTGAAAAGGTGGCCAGTCTGTTGGTTAGTTTATGAACATAGAAGCACTGTTGCAGTTATTGTTAGCACCATTTGACATGTTCACGACATCATGTGACCCTGCGTTGCAGTAGCACACTGTAAAAATAATGGAAGATCATTGGCATTTAAGAGTGAAGTTCCAGACTGATTTTTCGGCCACTGAAGCTCAAGATTGATTGCACGTAAGTACATCTATGCAATTTAAATCAGGAGATTTTACAAACAGAGCTTCTGTAAGCTAGAAATTACGAGAACTGTTTTTCTTGTCTTCATATGTTAGCTTTCTAGCATTTATGCTCCAATAAGAATGGGATATTGAGTTCTCTTCAGGAAGGTATACATAGATTTGTTTCTTTCCCCTCTGTGAGTGCTTTTCTCTCTTTGTCAAGAGCTTTCCTACATCACAATGATGTTTTCTTTCAGCTACCTTCCTCCATGATCGTCACCCCCCATTCTTCTCGATCATCCATAATCCTCATATTCGCTTTCTATCATCATTAGTTATTTCCATCTGCTTTCTATTTTAGTTAAGTCTCTTTGGCATTGTTTTTTTTTGGTAAGAAAGTCTCTTTGGCATTGTTTTTTTTGGTAAGAAAGTCTCTTTGGCATTGTTTCGTCGCATTAGTTTTCCTATTACTGCACACTGCCTCTATCAACTGTTCAACAACATTTCTGAGTTTATTCTCTGCTGATTTATTCTTTTTTCTCATTACAGGATGCCTGCAGTGGTTCCCTTGATATCGCAAGCATCTCTGGTAGACTATCTTATGGGGGATCATTTGGTTTTGGAGCAAGTTGATGATGAGGAAGCTGAGATGGTTTTGATTGGAAGGATTTTGTTGGAGAAGTGCTTGAGTCGAGCTGCGTAGCTAATGTTTGAAGGAAAGCCTGGGCCGGTATGGGTGAGATTACTATAATCCCTCAAAATGAGAAGATGTATTTGTTCAGGTTTCACGATTGGCACCAAGCAGGGATAGTCTTAAGTTCTGGCCCTTGGTGGATTGCATAAACTGCAGGGATGGGATGCTCAGAGGAGACAGGAGAACCACTGCTTTCATGAACTGGAGGTGTGGCTGCAAAATACATGGATTGGCCTTAGACCAAATGAAAGAGAACAATGCGAAACCTATTGCTTGTTGGGCGGGCAAACTGGTGAAAGTTGAGTCTATTCATACCAAATCTCGGGGACATTGTGGATTCCTTTCTGCTAAAATTTCCAGACGCTATATATGTACTGTGGAGTAAGGCACTAGCTTTGTTACTTCGACTGAGTATAAAACTTTCCGAGTGGTTGGTGAGTGAGATTGAGATTGAAATAGATAAAGCCAATACTAATCATTTACTGATGAAGAAAAAGTCCAAAATGTTGCATTTACATGTCTTTCGATGGCGGGAAAGGTCAGTTCAATGATTTTGGCCAAATGGATTGCGGGATAGGGTGGGAATGAATGTGACATCGCTCAAACCTTTGTAATGGGATTGAGGAGGAAGATTTGATAATGGACTGCGATCCCACAAATTCTTTACTCTCTATTGTATTCAATTTGTAGATCATTCCAGCGACCAACTGTAATATTTGACTAATCGATATTCACTTGATCAGATCAAACATATACGATGAAGCGCCCAAAAGTTCAGATCATGTTGCGCTAGTCTACATCTAGATTTGCAAGCTTCTATGTCACGATGTTGTATCTGTTACTTCATACTCTACAATAACTTTGCAGGATAACTGAATTAGCACATATCACAACTCAATCGCTTGTTTGTATCAAGTGTCTTTCCAAAGAAAGGAGAAGAACCGGGACTCAGAAGAGCATTTTTGGTCGATGTAATTCAGGAATCAGCTGAATCTGTTTGTATCAAGTGTCTAAACCTTAAAAACTAAAAGACTATGTTTCAGTCTGTAGTCTCAGCATCTATACATAAAAACTGACTCTGAGAGGAGATCAGTACTGCATCACACCAATCCTCTGTATGCTCTTTGCGAATTCCATGGATAACCCACATAAATGCTTGTGAAAAATGCCATTTTGGAGGCCGAAAATAGTAACAACAGAATTTTTGATCAAGAGAAAGTGTCAAACAATGCAGAGTCCTAGAAGTAGGAAATGTTCTGGAGTCCAGAGATCATACAAATCATTGATCAATTAGCATCCCAAAAACTCCCAGACCTGCCATTGACTTGACAGAAATTGGAAAGTGACAATGACATATTCAGTCATCCATTAAGTGTGAAGATTCAAGCATTTGACAAATCAAACCACAAGCAATGCACCAGGACTGGTGAATCTTTTGAAAAACTGAATAAAGAGGCCAACCAAATCCAGCCGTATATCATGACGTGAACAATGAAAAGAACAATATTTGGTAAAAGATAACTCCAAAATGTTCAAATTCAGATATCGTAATAAGGAATGTGAAGGTGTTAGGAAGCAATTATGTTTTGACCAGGAAATGCAATAATAAAATCTGTCAATTGATTGTTATCAATTAGAAAGCGATCGTTGTATTAACACATAAAACTGTATGAAGAGCCTGCAAGGTTTGCTACCTATTCAGAACCTAAAGAGATAATCCTTCAATCCTCGGACTTATGATTGCCAATTTTATGATAGAAGTTTCCGATGATCGTCTATATCTAGATCTATATTTAAGAAGTGGATGAGGTGTCTTAAGCCATCAATGTGTACCTAGGGATGAGTCCGATGCAGTTTGATGTGGTTTCAACGTCAAGGTCTCCGCACACAAAAATTCATAAATTACGAAAATGAACATCAAACCTACTTCATAATAAAAAAAACAAAAAAAAACCTTACTTCATGTATAAATGGTAAAAGTAATTATGAACCTGATAGGTTATATAATATGGATTCGTGGTTCGGTCAGTTTCAAAATAATTGAAGCCAAATTTGTTTGATTTGCGATCCATTTATTTAAGAAAGTAGTCTTGTCAGAGGTTCAATTGAACATAAAGATATGAACAGTTTTTTGCTTACCCTACATCTCCCGAGATTTTTAATCATTCGGAGATCGTCTTCGGATACAATTAATCGACAATCAAGCATTTCTGAATAAAGAGAAAACCAGAAAACATAGAGCCAAATAATCATCGACACTTAGATCTTAGCCAGAAGGCCAAGAAAGGTACAAATAATAATTACAATCGTACTAAAACTTCCGGGTCACTATCTAATCTTTGGGTCATCATTTCTAGGGAGCCTCGCGTTGGACAAATTAAGAAAACGGGCTTCTTGTTGATGTTTAAGCCCAAATTGATGTTAGGCTTTTGCCCTCTGACTAATATAACGAGTTTAGTCTACCTTAGGCATTAAAATTTTTTGTTTCTTTTTTTTTGGTTGAAACATTAAGATTTTTTGTTCACTATCTTCGAAGTTTCTTCATTAATGAACTTGGCCAAAAAACAGAAGGAAAAATTCATTAATGAAAATCTAGAACATCAAATTTTAAAATCAACTCTTTATGGCCAGTGATTTCAAGATTCCACACTTTTCACCCTAAAATTTAGTGAAGATTAAGTCCACACGTTGTAATTTCGAGTTGCGGCCGAGTTAAGTATCATCTAGTTGGAAAATAGACTTGAGAAGGGGTAGATTCTACTCAAACTCAGTAAACTAAGAGTCCATACTGCAATTGGTTATGATGCAATATCATATATCAATATAATTGGTCAAAGTCATGACATCAGTTGGATAAAGGACATCAATTGGTTCCTTATATGCGACTGATTTCGATATATCCCATGTAAGACCCGCATGATTTAGCGATGGTAAGGCATTGACCTCACATAAAGCCAATGCCTCTCGCACTTTCTTGAACCCATTCTAATTAAATAAGTTAAATTAATTAAGGTCTCTATGCCATACCATCAAAATAAAGAAAAAAACTTTGAATTTTCATGAGATAGCCACTTTGCCGGTAAAGTGAATAATAGTTGCTTGTACAACTACACATATGTTTGCAAAAGATGTATGTGCTAAAATAAATTGAGCAAATAATTTGGATCATTTATTTAGTTTTCAGAGCGACGCATCATAATTTGAACGGCCAAAGTGATGTATTATAATTTTGAAAACATCAAGGCATTTAGTGTCTAGTGGGGATGAGAAGAAAATAGCCCATCTTAGTCAAAACAAAACAGCCGATACAGTATAGAAATCCAGTTTGTTTTGTTTACATGGCAAGTTAAATTTTTATGCTGTTGATTAGTGGCAGGTATATTGGTTTATACGCAATGTTGATGCTGTGGAAATTACAAAACATTGAAAGAACAAGCAACTCTTTAAGAAAATCCCTTTGACCATAGTCATCTCGGTTTCTTAAGTTGGACGATAGAAATCCCACACTAAGGAATGAAGTGAATTTGCTTGCTTTTCCTGATTGCTTGAATTGGTTTTTATTGTTCTGCGATATTGCAACTGTAATTTTCTCTCGTCTGTTCTCATATGATTACTAGAAGTAACTTAATGATTGACGAGTGGATTATTAAGGAAGCTTCGGGAGGCAAAGTACAAAAACACATAGGCAAAGAGAGCGATCATGCTGTTGGACTTGTGGCATTCTAAGTCCCCAAAATTCGTCGGGTTCTTTCAAGCTAATAATCATCAGGTGTGAATTTGATATGCTGCAAGGCTACAAGAATGAGTTCATAGTTTCATTGTCATTTTTAGTTCTCAATCGATTGTTTGTAATGAGTTTAATCCTAACAAGATTCACACCGTTCTTCCTGTCACCATGTGATTTACTGTTATGCTCATTTGTCATTCCAATGGTGAGATTTTTTCGCTTCACCAATGAGGATTTGTTCTAGTGATGCTCCATTTCAACTTTTCAGTATGCAAGTTTTTGTCTCCTGCCGCGTTCTAATTTTTCTAATAATCTCGGTCTTCATGATATTGGAACCACGAATAGAGCCGAAATTCAGAATTTGCGAGGAGAACCATATATTTATTCTGCAGAAACTTACAAACCATTACAAGTTTGAGCAATGTTATGTATATAAATCATGCTGGAATTATGAGAAGAAGCATTTTAATGAGTTTATTCACTTTTTGACGAGGAGCAACATCTCACGATCTATCAATAGTCCCCTACATCTACTAGAGATAATGATCCTCATGTATAATGAACTCACATGATAAGCTTATGGCAATGGACATGAATAGGACTAGCAGTGTCACACAGAAGTAGGAAGCATCACTTCCGGATGGTGGCGGAGATGTGGTGGTCCCAATTGGTTGGGGCCGGCAGTTACGGAGATCCAGCTGGACTGGAGTTCAAGGCGGTGGAGGTTTCACTTATGGTGACAGCTAATTTTTGGTCTTTAGAGCAATGGTCTCTTTTAGAAAAGTTGTAGACGAAGTAATACTCGCAGGCGTTGTTGAGGGAAAAGGTGGCTGGTCCATTGGTTAGCGTATGAACTTAGAAGTGCTGTTGCAGTTAATTTTATCGCCATTTGACATGTTCACAACGTCGTATGACCCTGCGTTGAAGTCAAACACTGCAAAAACTAATGGAAGATCATTGGCATTAAAGAGTGAAGCTCAAGGTTGATTTTTCGGCCACAGAAGCTCAAGGTTGATTGCTCTGTACGCTAGAAATTACGACAACCATTTTTCTCTTATCTTCATATGCTAGCTTTCTAGCATTTATGCTCCAAAAATAATGGGATATTTCCATCTGCTTTCTATTTTAGTTACGTCTTTTTGGCATTGTTTCGTCGCGTTAGTTTTCTTATCACTACACACTGCCCCTATCAACTATTCGACGACGTCTCTGAGTTTATTCTCTGCTGCTCTATTTCTTTTTTCTCATTTCAAGATGCCTGCAGAGGTTCCCTTTAACATCGCAAGCATCTCTGGTAGACAATCTTCTGGGGGATCATTTGGTTTTGGAGCAAGTTGATGATGAGGAAGCTGAGATGGTTTTGATGGGAAGGATCTTGTCGGACAAGTGCTTGACTCGAGCTGCATAGCTAATGTTTGAAGGAAAGCCTGGGCCGGTATGGGCGAGATTACTATAACCCCTCAAAATGAGAATATGTACTTGTTCAGGTTTCACGATTGGCACCGAGCAGAGTCCTAAGTTACTGGACCTTGGTCGATTAGGGGAAATTGCATAAACCTGCAGAGATGGGATGCTCAGAGGAGACTGGAGGACCTCTGTTTTGATGAACTGGAGATGTGGCTGCAAATACATATATTGGCCTTCAATCGAATGACATAAAAACAGGACGAAATCTATTGCTCCTTTGGCGGGCAAAGGGGGTGAAAGTTGGGTCAATTCGCACCAAATCTCCGGGTCTCATTGATTCCTTCGCGCTAAAGTTGCGGTGGATGTTAAAAAAACCCCTCTTGCCTGGAAAGTGGAGTGTCAGGGATAATGGTGAAAGGTATTGGGTAGAGATCCGATATGAGCGGATGCCATCCTTTTGTTACTCTTGGTTGAAACTGAGGTCGGGGAGTCATGACTTCCAAGTCACGATTCCGTTCTTGGCCTTTCCCCTCTGTAATTTATATTGTCATACGATAACTCATAAATAAAATTATTTAATCTTTCAACTTTTCGTAGACGCGGAAAAGGAAAAAGCAGCTGCTACGGGGTTCCTCGACTTTTGTTTAATTACCAAACTGCCCAAAAATGGAAGTTAAGAAAAACAAAATCGGTAAAACCCACCCGGGATCAACGCAAAAAACCACTTCTCCACTTGCCACGAACTTGCCACGGTTTTCTTCATCACTTGCACGGCCTCTGCTCCGCTATTGGCGCCGCCGCATGCCGCCGTCCTTATCCGGTCCACCCTATGAATAATACCCACCAACCTCATCTCTCTTCTCCATCTTCTTCCTCATCGCCATTCACTCTCTTCGCAGACTTGCACAGACCAGACCAAGACTCCGAGTCCCATCGCGCTATCTCTCTCTCTATCTCACACCCAAAATGTTGTTCCATCACAAGCTCCCATCATCCTCTCCCCGCCTACTCTTCTGCTGCTTCCACGACGGCCATGCTACCATCTGCCATGAGGCCGCCTCGGATTGTGACAACGGCAACCACTACAAGGTGGCTCAATCGCCCGCTCGTGGCTGCTTTCGACGGCTCAGGAGCTCCTGTTGCCGGAGATTTGGTGGAAGTGCTAGAGAATCATCGCGCGGATCGGGAGGTGCAGGAGGTAGGGCCACGTCGCGGCCTCGGAGTTCAGGTACGATCCCATGAGCTACGCGCTCAACTTCAAGGACGATTGGAGCCGGGAGTCGGACGAGGAGTTCCCAGCAAGGCTGCCGGTATCTCCGGATCGGCTGCTGCCGCCGGTGAAGTTGCCGAGGGAAGTCGTAGCGTGTAGTTGAAATCTTTTTCTCTCAAGATCCTCTTGATTTTGATCGACAAGTTGGCAACTGTCCTTGGAGGGATCCACGCTGCCCATACATATTGTAGATTTCAAGATCTCAAATTTACGGAAAATGTGCTTGGAAGTTGAGAATTGTGATAATAGAAAAATGTAAATTTCTGGTCGTTCACGAATGAAGAGTACACAAGACTTTACAAGATCAATTATATATATATACAATATATATATATATTTCTAACATCCCTAAGTTTGGAGAAAAGATCTCAGAAACGTGCAAGTGGATGTGTCTTAATGAAGATATCATCAGTTTGTTCAGCGGATGAATAGAGACAAGTTGAACAACGATGCAAAAAACATGATATCGAATGAAATGATAGTCTATTTCAATGTGCTTGATTTGTTCATGAAAACATCATTATGTGTTATTTGAATAACACTTCAATTATCGTAATAAATGATAGCACTCACATGTTTTCAAACAACGCCATTGTAACCATAGTAACTATGATCTTGTATTAGCAAGAGCTCGATTTTCTGCTCCTTTATTAGAGCGAGCTACTGTGGTTTGATTCTTGCTATAACATGAGAGAAGTGAGATGCCCAAAAAGAAGCAGTAACCCATAGTGGAGCGTACCCTTGATGTAGCAACGAATTCAAAGGACTTGACTAACAATATGGATAGCATAGTCTACCAAGTTGAGTAACAGTGATATATATAATACTGCCGACTAGTTATCAATAGAGTGTAGGATTCAAAAGAGGAGTCCCATCTTTGGCATCAAATTTGCCATTTGTCTCAAGAGGAGTTGTAACTCGAGAAATAAGATTAGTGGTATCCTTGGCTTGGGAAAGATTATAACCAGAGAATCTGAATGAACCTCCAAGTCTAAAGGTTTAGTTGCCCAAGATCTAATTTCAAACCGTTAATTGAGATATTACTTGAGTTTTGAAATACTAATTAGAATTAATTAGAATCAATCAAGATAAATACACAAAATTCCTAAATATATCTATATCTCCAACATTCGATATGTCATCATCATCTTCGTTTTGCTTTCGCTTCTGACCGGAGTATTCCATGTTCAAGCACTTTTGCTGATCAGTGTTGCGTCAATGAAATGAGAACCGACAAGCAGTAAATTTTGTCTTGGATGAATGAATTTTCTTTATGAATAACGTGGATGCAACTTCATTCGAGTCGAGCTCAAATATCTCGATTTTCTAATCAAATTGAACTCCAGCACAAATTTTAATACTCGATTAAGTTCATGTCGACTTTTAAATGTTGTATATATGGATCAAGTCGAACCGACCTTGAGGGCACCGTATCGACCATACTCGACTCGAATACACCCATAGAGACAAATGCCATATTTCCCTAATTATTTATGCCAAATTGTCAGGTGAGCAGGTGTCCGGTGGTGGGCACCGATGGTTGGATGCATGGATCATTTCCTCGGACGCTCAGTCCGAGCCACACCGACATGGAGCACTCCCACATGCGGACACACACTTCAAGAACTACATGAGCCCAACGATCACGTGAGTCGCTAGGTTCGTAAATGACTAGAATCCAAGCCAAATGACATGACATCCCCATCGTTCTTAATTATTAGTTAATTACAATGATTATGTCGTAGCTACTGAGTACCCTCGTTTCGTTCATGCACCATGGGACATCTCGTTTATTTTAACGAGAGAGAGAGAGAGAGAGAGAGAGAGAGAGAGAGAGAGAGAGAGAGAGAGAGAGAGAGAGAGAGAGAGAGAGAGAGAGAGAGAGAGAGCAATCCTAGGTATTTGGGAAAGCCAGCTAGGAGATCTGTGAAACCACCATTAGAAGTGGAGCTAGGAGATCTGTGAAACCACCATTAGAAGTGGAGCTAGTGTCACGTGAAGGAGACTAAGTGGAGATCAGTGCAAGGGCGTTTGGAATGAAGTGATTCATTCTTACTGACTTTAATTATTGGAGTAACCTAGGTTGAATACCCAATTTGCAATTTATCTGTGCATGCAGATTGATTAATGTAACACGCTTTCTCAAGCTTGGGATCAATTTGCGCATCAACATATGTTTGAGAGATGCATCAACACACCGACAAAGTATTGGTTTAGCTGGTCTAAACATCACCTATTCGCTCAAAAGAAGCTGCATTAACTCGACTCAATGCTAGTACATGCCGGGACATTGAAAGAAAATTTAAAGTGATGGTAATGTGGAAGGTGATAGAGGGATTCGAACTTTTGAATATCTGATTTGATATCACATGAAAAATCGAACGTCCCGATCGATCTCCTCTCTTTGGTCGCCTTGCCTCCAAGTTATACTCATTTAGTCTAAGATGTTTCACATCTTATTGATTTTCTTTCTGTATCTAATCGGGTCCATCACATTCCCAAGATTACGGATTCTCCAACTTGAAATAAATCAACTTTCCCACACTGCAGCTGCTTCAGGAGACTAAGGTCAGAAGTCATGACATTGAAGTCACAATTTTGGTCTTGGCGTTTACTCTCTCTATTCATATGGTCGTACGACAAAATCTAGATCTATCAAAATGGGTCATAGACCCATTTTTTAACCCATATTTGATAGGTTGGATTGTTATATGGATTAGCTATATTCAATAAATAGGGCCATAAATGGGTTTATGGTAAGGCCAAAAATAATATAAGTGTTAAATATGATCACAACTTACTTAGATTCAATCCAGATCTATTACTCTCTTCATTCTTTCTCGCCTTCACTAGATCGTGCTCGCTCACTCCGTGTTCTCACCTTAGCTTGGATATGAGTTTTCCTATATTGGGATAAAGATAGAAGTGTTTTTAGCAATATGGGTCTGGGCGGGTACGTATTGGATATATTTTTATTACATGGAAATTAGTCAATTTGGATCGGATGATTTTCAACTTGACTCGTTCCACTTGTTTAACGGGTCTAATAAAATCCATAGAAAAATTTATTTAAATTTTAACTTTGGTAAAACAAAAGAGGGATAAAGAAGAAAAAAGAAAGCAGCCGCTACGTGGTCCCTTGACTTCTGCTTAATTACCGAACTGCCCAAAATTAACATGGAGACAAGTAAAAGATGAAACAAACCACACGCGGGATTGACGCGAAAGAACCGCTTCCCACTTGCGCCCACGAACAACCCGCGGTTTTCTTCGTCCTCACTCCCACTCCCACCAGGCCCACCACACCACTTTGTTCTGCCGCCACACGACCCCCGTCCTTATCCGTCTGACCTATAAATAATACCCTCCAACCTCCTCCTCTTCTCCACCTTCGTCCTCATCGCCATTCCCTCTCTTCACTCTTTCCACAGTCTTCCACAGACCACACCAAGACTACGAGTTCATCGCTCTCTCTGTCGAAATGTTGTTCAATCACAAGCTCAGATCACCATCCTCCCCGTGCCTCCTCTTCTGCTGCTTCCACGGCGGTCATGCCGCCGCCGCCTACCACGAGGCCGCCTCCTCGGACTGCAACAATGACTGAAACCGCCGCAAGGCGGCTAGATCGCCCTGCTCGTGGCTCCGCTCCATGGCTCAGGAGCTCCCCCTGCCGGAGATCCAGCACTGGTGCTGCAGCCTCGTCGCTCAGATCAGGAGGTGCCGGTGGAGGCACGGGCACGTCACAGCGGCCTCGGAGTTCGGGTATGATCCGATGAGCTACGCGCTCAACTTTGAGGATGATCGGAGCCAGGAGTCGGATGAGGAGTTCCTGCTAAGGAACTTCTCAGCGAGGCTGCCGGTGTCTCCGGATCGCCTGCTGCTGGCGAAGATGCCGAGGGAAGTCGTAGCGTGTAGCTGGAGTCATTTTCTCTAAAGATCCTTCTAATTTTGATCGACAAGTTGGGCTATATCACAGTCCTTGGAGCGATCCGCAGTGCTTGTACATACTGTAGATTTCGAGATCTGAAATTCATGGAAAATCTGCTTCGATCATCATCTCCGTTTTGCTTGCACTTTTTGTCCACGTGATTGAGCATTGTTGCTGATCAGTGTTATGAAATAGGAATAGTAAGAAGTCAATTTTGTCTTGGATGAATGAACTTACTTTATGGATAACTTGGATTTACTTTATGGATAACGGGGATCTAACTTTATTTGAGTCGAGCTCGAGTATCGCGATTTTTCTGGACGAATTGAACTCAAGCATAAATTTTAATACTTGATTAAGCTCGAGTCAAGTTGTAAATGTCGTGCATACAGATCGAGTCTAACCTAGCTCGAGGGCACTGTATATGACCAGACTCGACTTGAATACACTCCTAGAGACAAATGCCACATATCCCTATTATTTATACCAAATTATCTTGGGAGGGGGAATTACTAAAAAAGTCATAAATCTATTGCAATTGTGTCAATTTAATCTGAAACCTTTTAATTGTGCTAATTGAGTTATAAATATTTTCACGTTTTGTCAATTAAGTCCATCCAACTGTCTTATGTGACATAGCTGACGTGACATGAACAATTTTAATAATTTTTTTTAAAATTTCTGAATTTTTTTTTTTTTTTCTTTTCTTTCTCACTTTTCCTTTTTTTTGTGACTTTCATCCATTGGCCGGCAAGGGTTAGCCAGCGGCCCTTGCCGGGCTTGTAAGGAAAAAAAAAAAAGAAAGAAAAGAAAGAAAAAAAAAGAAAAGAAGAAGAAACAAATAAAAAACATCAATATTGGTCATCCTACTTGGCAATACCGACGTCCACGGCGGCAATTTTCGACGAAATATAAAAATATTTATGACATAATTGGTACATAATTAGTACAACTGAAAAGTTTAGAACTAAATCGATACAAATACAATAAATTTAATATTTTTTTCATAATTTTCCCGAGTGGGCAAGCGTCCGGCATTGGGTGCATGAACCATTCCCTTGAGCGCTCACTCCAATCCACACTAACGTGGAGCCCTCTCATATGCGGACTCAAACTTCGAGAACCACACGACCCCTACCATCACGCTAGTTGCTCGGCTCGTAAATGACTAGAAGTAGAATCCTAACCAAACACGACTACCCCATCATTCTTAATTATTAATTAATTATAATGATCATGTCGTAGCTACTGAGTATTAGGGAAAGCATTCATCGTGCTCTCGTTTCGTTCATGCACCAGGGGACATCTCGTTTATTATAATAACGAGAGAGAGAGAGAGAGAGAGAGAGAGAGAGAGAGAGAGAGAGAGAGAGAGAGAGAGAGAGAGAGAGAGAGAGAGAGAGAGCAAGCAAATTCTAGGTATGTGCAAAACCAGCTTGGAGTCTATGAAACCACCATTAGAAGTGAAGAGCTAGTGTTCACATGAATGAGATTTAAGTGGAGATTAGTGCAAGGGCATGTAGGGAACAGAATGATTCATTCTTACCAACTTTAATTTTGGGAGTAACCTAAGTTGAACTCCCGATTCACAATTTATTTGTGTATGCAGATTGATTTATGTAACACGCTTTCTCAAGCTTGGGATTGATTTGTGCATCAACATGTGTAGAAGAGATGCGTCAACACACCAACAAGGTATTGGTTTAGCTAGCCTAAACATCACCTATCTGCTTCAAAAAGAAAATGCATTAACTTGGCTCGAAGCTAGTATTTGGCTAGAAATTTAAAAAATAAGGTGAAAAGTGATAGTAATGTGGGAGGTGATAGAGTGATTCGAATCTTAGGGTTTTTTATTCGATATCATGTGAAAAATCGAACGTTCCGATCAATCCCCTCTATTTTGTCGTCTTGCCTCCAAGTTATACTTGTTTAGTCTTTGATGTTTCAAATCTTATTGATTTTCTTTTTGGATCTAAACCCAGGATTACGGATTCTCCAACTTCAAATAAATCATCTTTCCCGCATTGTAGCTACTTTAGGAGACTAAGGTTGAAAGTCATGACATTGAAGTCACAATTTACTCTCTCTATTTTTTATGAAATCTCTCTATTCATATAATATGAATATTAAATGATGAAACCTATACTTTAACATGCACAGACCAGACCAAGACTACGAGCTCGTCACTCTCTCTGTCGAAATGTCGTTCAATCACAAGCTCCGATCACCATCCTCCCCGTGCCTCCTCTTCTGCTGCTTCCACGATGGCCACACTGCCGCCGCTTACCACGAGGCCAGATCCTCGGACGACTGCGACGATGGCAACCGCCGCAAGGCGGTTCGATCGCCCCGCTCGGTACGTTGCGAGTGCTGGAGCCTCGTTGCTCGGATCGGGAGGTGCCGGAGGCAGGGCCACGTCGCCGCCTCGAAGTTTGGGTACGATCCAATGAGCTATGCGCTCAACTTCGAGGACGATCGGAGCCGGGAGTGAGACGAGGAGTTCCCGGCGAGGAACTTCTCGGCGAGGCTGCCGGTGTCTCCAGGTCGGTTGCTGCTGGGGAAGTTGCCGGGGGAAGTTGCCGAGGGAAGTTGTGGTTGAAGTTGTTTCCTCTGGAAAGAAAACCTTTTTTTGTTTTGATCGACAAAGTTGGAGGCTATCAACAGTCCTTGGAGCGATGCGCAGTGCCTGTACATACTTTAGACTTCGAGATCTCAAATTTATGGATTCGGTATGACATCATAGTCTCCGTTTTGCTTTCATTTTTTGTCTGGAGTGTTCCGCAATCAAGTATTTTTGCTGATCAGCATTCCGTCAATGAAATGCGAACCTTCGAACAAAAAGCATACAAAATGAAATGCGAACTGACACGAAACAACTTTAGTCTTGGATGAATGAGATTTACTTTAAAGATAACCCGGATGCAACTTCTTTTCTTGTGGATAGGGATTGGTAGTGGGCCGTGCCGACCCGGGCATGGCACGACCCGGCACGGCACGACCCGGCACACTTGGGTCAGTGCCAGGGCATGGCCCCATTAGGTGGCAGGCCATGTCCATTTTGTGCCTAGGTCGGGTCAGGCACATGGGCCAGCCTAGGCCCTTCTTTTTTTTTTTTTGGAATTTTTGTGAATTAGTATAGTTTATTTTGTGAATTATATTTTGGTTGGACAAGTTTCATGTTGGAGGATGTAACTGTGATTTTAATTTGGAAAATCTTCAAAGAAATTTCTTTTCGATGGTGATATGCACAACAAAAGTGAAAATTTATATAAATGATTGTGCTAAAAAATTGTCCATGTTAATTTGTTTCGAGATTCTATCCAACAATTTATTCATAAATTTGATCGACACCTCTGAAAAGAAGTAGATTTTTTTTGAAAATTTCTCTTTTCGAAAAAACCAATTTTTATGGAAATAAAATCTCACAATTAGAAAACACGGTACCTTTTAAATATATATATATGGCAATAAAAACAGAAAAGAAGTAAAAAAAAAAAGGAAAGTAAAATTTCGGGGCCGCCACTTATAAATTGCAACTCAATGATTGAGCGCAATTTTATCTTTTTGATTAAAAATGGGTGGATTTAATCATATAGGAGTTGGTCTGACAAAAAAAAAAATTACATGAGAGTTGGAAATAGCGCGGCCGAAAATTATTTTAACTTCGACCTTCGTAGACACGGAAAAGCAAAAATCAGCAGCTATTTGGTCCCTCGGCTTTTGCTTAATTACCAAACCGCCCAAAAATGAAGTTAGGAAGAGAACCGCGTCGCCACGTGTCCACGATTCATCCCACGGTTTTTTCTTCGTCATCTCTGCTCTGCTGCTCGGGCCGCGACACGACGGCGTCCTTATCCGTCAAACCTATCAATACCCTCCACCCTCATCCCTCTTCCCCGGCTCCTTCCTTCCCCATCGCCATCCACTCTCTCTCTCTCTCTCTCTCTCTCTCTCCACATGCCCAAATGCTGCTCCATCGCAGGCTCAAATCATCATCCTCCCCGCGCCTGCTCTTCTGCTGCTTCCACGACGGCCGCGCCGCCGCCTACCACTAGGCCGCCGCCTCCTCGGACTGCGATGACGGCAACCGCAAACACCACGAGGCGGCTTGATCGCCCTGCTCGTGGCTCCGATCCACGGACCGGGAGCTCCCGCTGCCGGAGATGCGGCACAGGTACCGCGGCCTCGTCGCTCGGATCGGGAGTCGCCAGTGGAGGCAGGGGCCACGCTGCCGCCGCGGCCTCGGAGTTCGGGTACGATCCCATGAGCTACGCGCTCAACTTCGGGGACCATCGGAGCCCGGATTCGGACGAGGAGTTCCCCGCGAGGAACTTCTTGGCGAGGCTGCCGGAGTCTCGGGATTGGTTGCTGCCGGGGAAGTTGCCGAGGGAAGTTGTAGCTTGTAGTTGAAGTCGTTTCCACTGTAAAAAAAACACGTGTTTTTTTATTTTGATCGACAAGTTGGGGGCAATCAACAGTCCTTGGAGGAATCCAAGTTGCCTGTACATACTGTCGATTTTGAGATCTGAAATTCATGGAAATTCCGCTTCCATATGCCGTCGTCGTCGTCTCCGTTTTGCTTGGGCTTTTCGTCTGGAAGTTTTCTGTGTCCAAGCAATATTTGCTGATCAAGTAGTGTTGTGTCAATGAAATGCGAACCGACAAGAAGCAAATCTGGTCTCGGATGAATTGGATTTACTTTACGGATGACGTGGATGCTAGCTTCTTTTCTTGTAGATAGGGATCGGTTGTGGGCTGTGCCGACGGCGGGCCATGTCCTGTTTTGTGCCTAGGCTAGGGCCTAACCCAGCCTAGGCCCGACAAGTTTCTCGTTGAAGAATGTTATCGTTATTTTATTTTGGAAAACCTTCAAAGAATTTTTTTTTTGCTTTATCGGCCCATTATATACATAAAAGAAAACTGATAAGATGGGATTTGATGATGATATGCACAAGTGAAAATTCATAAATAAATGATTGTGCTAAAAAATTATTTGTGTTAATTTATTTCTAGATTCTAATCGATAAAGTATCCATAAATTTGATCGACAATTTAGAATAGAACTAGGTATTTTTTGAAAATATCTTTTTTTGATAAAATTAATTTTTATGGAAGTAAAATTTGACGGCATCTTTTAATATACGTGGGAAATTTGTTTTTCTGGTAACTAAATCCTACATAAAATAGAAAAACTTAAAAAGAAAGGAAAGTAAAATCATTTGGGCCGCCACTTTAAATTGCAATCTAATGATGGACGGCAATTTTGTCTCTTCGATGAAAATCGGTGGACTTAATCGCACAGAAGCGGGATTACCGCTGCCCAAAATTATTAAAATTCAATCTCGGTAAACACGGAAAAGAAAAAAACAGGCAGCAGCTTATCCCTTATCTGGTCCCTCGACTTTTGCTTAATTACGAAGCTGCCTCAAAAAGGAAGTTGGGAAAAAACCCAAACCAAACGAAACGTAACGTCACGCGGGATTAACTCGAGGAACCGCGTCCCCACTTGCCCACTATACATCATCCCTACGGTTTTCTTCATCACTCGCACTGCCTCTCTGCTCCGAGAAAATATTAGGTGGTCCCGGACCGCCAAGTCAGCGTGGTCCCCAACCACTCACGAGGCGCCACGTGGTCCACGTGGCGCGGGTGGGACCGGCGGGCCGGGACTCCTTTTCGCCCATAAAAATTAAACTTTTCTCTCTTCTAGCCTGCATTCCTCCTCTGCGTACTGAAACCTACGCTCCCTTGTCCTTTCAGTCTCTTCCTTCTCTCTCTCTTCATTAATGGCGGCCTCACCTTCCCTCTCCTTCTCTATCTCCTCGGCGCTGCTCTCTTCTCAGATGAAGACCCACATTCTCTCTGTTATTTCAAAAATCTCTCCCGCCGAGAGCGATTCGCCCGCCGGTCCCGACCTCCGCCCGTCGCCTCCGCCCGCCCGCCCGGTGGCCTCCGCCCGCCCGGTCCCGACCTCTGTCGTCGCCTCCTCCCACCCACCCGTGGCCTCCGCCCGCCTTAAGAGCAACCCGCCTGGGGTCCGACCTCTGACCTCCGCCTCCTCTCCCACCCCGTGGAGTAGCCCGCCCAAAACCCGCCCCCGGTCGAGCCTCCGATCCTCCTAATTTACCCGTGGCCTCTATATCACAGTCCTCGGAGCGATCCGCAGTGCCTGTACATACTGTAGATTTCGAAATTCATTTTGCTTGGGCTTTTTGTCCACGTGCTTGAGCATTTTTGCTGATCGGTGTTATGAAATACAAACCGACAAGAAGTAAATTTTGTCTTGCATGAATGAACTCACTTTATGGATAACGTGGAATTTTTTGTTTTGGTCATAGGATAACATGGATGCAAATTTATTTGAGTCAAGCTCGAGTATTGCGATTTTTCTGGTGAATTGAACTCAAGCATAAATTTTAATACTCAATTAAGCTCGAGTGGAGTTGTAAATGTCATGCATATGGATAGAGTAGAACCGAGCTCGAGGGCACTGTTATATGACTGGACTCGACTTGAATACACTCCTAGAGACAAATGCCAAATTTCCCTATTATTTATACCAAATTATCTTGGGAGGGGGAATTATCAAAAAAGTCTTAAATATAGGTGGTAAGGACGTCGAATTTAATCTTAAACCTTTCAAGCGGTGCCACTTGAAATTTAAACAGTCTTCCTATTTTATCGAGATGGATGCTCGAGTAAGCTTGAGCTAGAGCGTTTCGAGAATAGTTGGTAGTGAAGGTTTGGAAGAGGATCGGGGCTGATTGTGGTCTTCATTTCTTTCTTTCTTTTTTTTTTCTAGCACCGAGCGGTTTGGGTCGATGGCAATAATTTTGGATCTTGAAAATCTCATTTTGGAATCTTGGATTGTGGAGTTTCTGCAGACCTACTTTGGATGCTCATGAGCCTTCTACGGGTTCTTTGCTTAAATTGCGGTGTTCGGTTGATGTAGAGAATAACCGGTGTTTGTCATGGGTTACACACGAGTGCTGCTTGTCCCTGGTCCCTTCGGATGAACAAATGGGATGAAACAGCTCGCGTGCCTTGATATGCTTTCACTTCTTGTTCTTGAAGCGGTTAATGAGGAACCATTTAGGAGTTAGAATTGTGGCGTTGCTTTGCTGGTTTTATATATTCTTCTAAAATGTACTACATGGGACTGATCACTTGTGGCTTATACATCATTCTAAGTCACGAAGTTAATGTTCATTTTGAGTATGGAAGAGTGCATATACCCGTGAATGATTATCAGTGATGCCAAAAATTTCTAGATGAAGGCACCTTTATTTCTTGCTTCAAGTGTGAGCATGGCTATTTGAGGTTAGACTTAGTATTTTTGCTTCCAAGTGTGAGCATTGATTGCATAATTTCATGTAATTACCATGGAAGTTAGTGTTTGATGTGGTGGATTTGCCTTTTCCCTTCACAGTTATTGTAAATATCTTCAAACAAGAAGGTCTTGAGGTGCTTGGATGGAGGCCTGTCCCTGTAGACTCATCCGTAGTTGGTTTCTATGCAAAAGAAACCATGCCTGACATACAACAGGTATTTGTGAGAGTTGTAAAAGAAGACTGTTGATGACATTGAATGAGAACTATACATTTCCCGGAAATTGATTGAAAAGGCCGCAAGTACGGGCGGGAAATGAGCCCTATGTTTGTTCTCTCTCGAATCAAACGCTAGTTTACAAGGGAATGCTTGGTGAGGAAGTTCTTGGTTTATTTTACTTGGATCTTAAGAATGATCTATATGCATCATCTTTCGCTATATACCATGAAAGTATAGTACAAACACTGCCCCAGGTGGCCTCTTGCTCGACCAATGAGGTTTCTTGGTCATAATGGAGAAATCAACACCATACAGGTTATCTACTGCTTTCATTTTGTACTATGCTGTTTTTCATGTTGCGGACTTCATAAATGTCTCTAAGCTAGTCCAAGCGTGTGTGCGGGGCAACTTGGATCGGATGCAATCTTGTGAAAACTCATTAAAGTCCCTTATTTGGCATGGTCGTGAGAATGAAATCCATAATCCCAAAGCGTCAGACTCTGCAAACCTTGATAGTGCAATGCACTCCTTAAAGCTTTAACATTTTTAGGCTAATTCCATAAGTCAAAGCTGAAGGTTGAGATATGATAGCAATTTGTTGGGACCAGTGGTTTCCTGAGGCAGCTCTAGCAGTTTGTGTTAATCTTTTGATATATATGAGCTGAGATATGAGATAATTAGTTCAAGTAGAATGGGGCATTCGCATGTTTAGATACATTCTTTGCCGATCATGCTACTCATCATCTGGTCATTGATTAGCTTATCAAAAGATGCATGCTTGTGTCATGTGATGTTTCATTAGAGCTGATTCTTCAAACTTAGATCTTTCTTTTTTCAGGTAGTCTACAGTGATGTCTATGCTCGTGGCATGAAATGGATGGTGATCGGGAAGCTTCCTTACAGCATCAAAATTGCAACCGCAGGCTTTTGTGATGGCTAGTTGTACTTTACATCGGGGCAACAGGATCGAGGGGCGGATAATCCGCAACCTAAGATGGTCATTGGAGCGTGGTGGACCAAATTGAGACTCGATCACGAGTTATGTGAAGTCGACCGTATGAAGGATTGTCTTAGCTTGGATTTGTTTTCTTCTTTTCACTTACATTTTTCTCTAGTATAGCGTTTCTCCGACTCCATGTCGTTCTATTGAGTTGATGTCGATTTTGGCACATCATTTTGATCTTAGCTGTGTTAGAGAAAACAGATGCTATAGGAAGGCTCGAATTAAGTTTGGCACATCATTTTGATCTTTAGTTTTTTGTTAAAGATCAAGACTTGGAGAGAGAAATCTCTTTTGAAATTAGCAATACAAAGTGGAAAAAAAAAATTACTTTTGGAACAATTATCATGCCCTCGCATCATATTTGGGTTCTGTCGCTTGCTGCACTTGTTAGTGTAAAACCTTGAAAGCTTGGCGAAAGATTACAAACCCTCATTGTATGTTGCCACGATCGACCAAAAAGGCGGCAAAGTTGAGAGTTCTCTTGAGTTGCCCTCAATGCGGTGATCTTTGAATGAAATTTCCTTTAATTTTTGCCTTGCCAAGCAATTCTTTCTTGATTCTTGAAGGTAAAAGCTCTTCATTGGTTTTATGGGTAAATGCTAGGTCCATAGGAGCGGCGATGAATTCCGTCTGTGTGGCTCGGGAATTTTTATCCGTTGAGGAACTCCTTGAGATAATGATCTACCTCTACTGTTCAACAATCATCTGTTTATCTTTGCCTAAAGAAAATCATTGGTGGTGCGATTTAGGTTGTTTGGGCTATATGTTTAGATCCAATATTAGTAACTGAAGTAAGCGCTTCTCGGAGGGTGTTTTTTCCTTCCCCTTGAGTACATAATAGAACTTCGTTCTTTCACGAAAAATCTCGACTTAGAAGACCCAAAACCTCTGCATAGGAAATTTATGTGCGACCCATTCTACTCCATTTTGTTTGAGTCTAGATTAACAATCGTCATAGTGATGCTTGGTCTCTTTCGTATGATGCGAGGGTGGGTTTGGATGTCATTGAAAAAAATTAAGAAATTGGCGTCATGAGAATCGGTCTTTTGCTTTCCTTCATCGTCCCTCAAAACGAAAGTTAGAACCAATGGAATGTAGTCCTGCGTCTTGTTGACTTTTTTAACTTACCAAATTTCAACGATAGATAGCGTACCTATATACTCAGGTGCTATATTATTTTTATCTTCCATATCTTGGAAAGCAAATTAACATACAAGCGTTGGGGGAGGGAGCGGCTGAAAATTGTTTCTAAATTTTGTTTTCAAGTTCTGCGTGTTGAGACCCACTTTTGATGCGATGTAGCTTACAATATCGAAATTCAAAAAGTAAGAAGCCTTTTGTATGTCACGGACTAGAATTTTCTCTTTCATATGCTCTGCTGCTGCGTTCGCGTCGTCCTAGGGAACATCGTTCTTTGGGGAGGCAATAGGACCAATGGCGACCATACAAGGACCAAAAAACACCAAACCAAACATAGCATGTATGATCGGGTGATCTTAGGAGGGACGTGATCGAACCCTTCTTGAGTTGTTGACAAAAATGAACGCCGCAATGCCATCACCACCCGACATAACAAGCATTGAAATCCTCAGCTAAAGAATTACTCATTCAATTACCAACAATCCAAACTCCGCTCTGCGACGCGCGGAACCCTTTGATCATTAAGTACCATTCTATGCAAATAGGAGGAAAGGAAATTGTAATAAGAACACGGATTTGTTTAAGCCCGAACTCCACATGTAGCCGAAATCCTCACTTTCTATGTGCATACTTATCTTCTTTTCACTCCATTACCAAAGTCCGAATCTTTATTTTCATGACCAAGTACCTCCTCGTACTATTGGACCATGTAAAGCAAAGGAGACCTAAGCAACTTTTACAGGATTTTAACAAATTCTCCACCTAAAAAGTGTTATACATGAAAATTCTTACAAAATCTTCACTTTTTTCTGCTCATTGGAGGACATAAAAGAGAATAGGGCCATAACCCAAGCACATAGAAACCACGGGAGCATTGCAACTTTGGCCTCGGATGAATTGGATTATTAAGTTTACAGAAAACGTGGATAATATCTTTTTACAACAAAAGAAACACCAAAATACATGAATTGTGGGATGTGAAACAAACGGGCCAGTGTGTCTGTTTTCCATTTTCAAGGCTAGGGCCTAACCCAACCTAGGCCCGACGAGTTTCTCGTTGAAGAATGTTATCGTTATTTTATTTTGGAAAACCTTCAAAGAATTTTTTTTTTGCTTTATCGGCCCATTATATATATAAAAGAAAACTGATAAGACGGGATTTGACGATGATATGCACAAGTAAAAATTTATAAATAAATGATTGTGCTAAAAAACTATCTGTGTTAATTTATTTCTAGATTCTAATTGATAATGTATCCACAAATTTGATCGACAGTCTAGAATAGAACTCGTATTTTTGAAAATATCTCTTTTCGACAAAATTAATTTTTATGGAAGTAAAATTTGACAGCATCTTTTAATATACATGGGTAATTTTGTTTTTTGGTAACTAAATCCTACATAAAATAGAAAAACTTAAAAAGAAAGGAAAGTAAAATCATTTGGGCCGCCACTTTAAATTGCAATCTAATGATCGACGGCAATTTTGTCTTTTCGATGAAAATCGGGTGGACTTAATCACACAGAAGTGGGATTACTGCTGCCCAAAATTATTAAAATTCAATCTGGGTAAACACGGAAAAGGAAAAAAGGCGGCAGCTTTTCCCTTATCTGGTCCCTCGATTTTTGCTTAATTACGAAGCTGCCTCAAAACAAGAAGTCGGGAAAAAAAACCCAAACGAAACATAACGTCATGTGGGATTAACTCGAGCAACCGCATCCCCACTTGCCCATGATACATCATCCCTACGGTTTTCTTCATCACTCGCACTGCCTCTCTGCTCCGCTCCGCTGCCTGCGCCGCCGCGTGCCACCGTCCTTATCCCGTCCACCCTATAAATTAGCCTCCAACCTCATCCTGGCACACCCAAAATGCTGTTAATCCACAAGCTCAGATCGTCCACCCCCTCCCTCCTCTTTTGCCACCTCCACGACGGTGGCAACAACGCCACCACCTCCTCGGGCTGCGACGAGGGCAGCCGTCGTAGGGCGGCTTGATCGCCCTGTGCGTGGCTCCGTTCCACGGCCCAGGAGATCCAGGACAAGTGGCGGAGCCTCATCGCTCGGATCGGGAGCTGCTGGAGGAGGTAGGGCCAGGTTGCCACCGCGGCAACCGCCTCAGAGTTTGGGTACGACCCGACGAGCTATGCGCTCAACTTCGAGGACGAGCAGGGCCGGGAGTTCCCGATGAGGAACTTCTCGGCGAGGCTGTCGGCATCTCCAAATCGGTTGTCATCAGGGAAGATGTCGGGGGAGGAAGTCGTCGTAGCGTGCAGCTGAAGTTTTTCGTCTCTGAAAAGATTTATTTTGATTTTGAACGACAAGTTCGGCTATCAGGGTCCACGGTGTCCCTACAAATTGTAGATTTTTGAGATCTCAAATTCATGGAAAATCCATGGATCTTCTTCTTCGACGTGTGGTTGTTATCTCCGTTTTGCTTTCGCTTTCTCTCCAGAGTGTTCTGTGTTTGAGCAACTTTTTGGCTGATCAGTGTTGAATCAATGAAATGTAAACCGACAAGTGTAAATTATGTTGTCTTTGGATGAATGGATTTACTTTATGGATATGATAATGTGGATGGATGCATCTTCCTTTTCTTGTGGATAGGGATCGATAGTGGGCCGTGCATGGCCGAGCACGGCCATGGATAAGGTGGCGGGCCGCATCTTGCTTTGTGCCCAGGCCTGGGTTGGGCCCATGGGCCCTAATGGGCCGACCTAGGTCGGACATTTTTTTTGGATTCAGCCTTTGGGGTTGAGTCTGGTGGTTGGGCCCATGCCCAAGCATGGCCCGTTAGGTGACTTGCCGAGTTGCTTTTTTTTCCTAGGCCTGGTCAAGCCCATGGGCCATAATGGGCCTACCTAGGTCCAACGATTTTCTTTTGGGAGGGGTTTGGCCGTGGAGGTTGAGTCCGTTGGTTGGGCCCCATGCGATTGGAAGGGATTGCAAGGCGAATGTTGAAAGTGATGGGCGGGAAATTTCTTGTTCGCTTTTGTTGATTATGTGGACACATAAAGATGAAGGCTTTATTAGATTAGAAAATATAAATGCTTGTATGGAGACCTTAGTTATCACACCGTGATAAAATGCAGACTTAATGTGAATATGGACCTAAATAAAAGTTATCGAGTTGGGTAAGATAATATTTCTTGTATCTAAAGGAGAGAGAGAGAGAGAACCCTATGGAGAAAGGAATGGGGACAATGGCTATCTCCAAAGCGATCACCATCTCGATTTGATGATGGCAAGCGCCTAAATAGTCATGATCCTTGCCATTGTTTGAGACCGGCCACTAGCAAAAAAAAAGAAAAAAAAGAAAAAAAATCATAATTTTAAAAAAAATTATCCATGCCAATGCCGTTTATGTTATATAGGACGGATGGTGTTGATTGGACCATCGGGTCAATGATTTTTTTTATCAAAATTGATCGAAATGACTATATTGACAAATCATCACAATATTTTGGACTAAATTAGCACAATTGAAAAGTTTAAGATCTAAATTGGGCGTAGTACAATAGGTTTAGGACTTTTTTAGTAATTTTCTCCATATTTGGCGGTTAAGGAATATATTTGTGTGTCAATTAGACACACAACATAAGTTCATTGAATATAAATAATTTAATATTCTAAAAAAAAATTTATTGTTTCGTTTAATTTATTAGATCGAGATTTTTAAATTATCTAGTAGTTATCTGGGTTTTTATCCTTTTTTTTTAATCTCTTATCTATTAGTTAGTTTGACAGACGTTAGAATTCAAAAGTTATTTAAGCGGGCTTTTATTTAAGCATCCAGTAATCACTTAAGAGGAATTTGCCACATCAACTTTTTAAGCAAAATTTTTTTGGCCAAATCTTATTAAGCATTTTTAGTTGGCGAAGCATGTTTAGCATTTAACAGTAAAAAGAATAAGAAAAGTCTTTGGTCCCAATTTCTTCACTTCTGTTATTGATTTAGTAGATGATCCAAAGAGTTATAATGATGCTAAGTCTAGACCGGATGCACATATGTGGAAAATGGCAATGGATGTTGAGGTAAAGTCTATTAAGCAAAATAATACAGGGTCATTAGCTAATCTTCCTCCTAACACCAGAATTATAGGTTCTAAATGGGTGTTGATGAAAAAAAAAAAAATCGGACGATACCAAAGATAAATCGAAAAAGTCCAAATAAGGACTCGATGTAAATGTGCTTTCCGAAAAGAGGGCCCATAGTTAATGTTGTTTCAAATAAGAGCTAAAAGTGGCTATTTAATTTCAAATTATGGCATGAAGTGGCCATTTGGTCTTAACAAGGGTATGAACTCACCGGTCGATGAGCACATGCTTATTCCGGCAGCATGAGCATGGACATTTTGTGTGGTGACATTTTTTTTTTGTTTCCTTTTGTTTCCCTATCTTTTCCCTATTCATCTTCTTCATACTTGGAGGGAAGTTGCAGGTCTCAAGCTCACCTCCAGATTTGGCTGTCTTCCAAGGCCATTGGCATCACATTCAAGCATCGCCTTGGTCGGCTCTTCAAATCTGGCAGTCCATAGCCGCCGACACGGAACGAGCCGTCGTCTCTCTCTACACTAAAAAATATATTTAACTTGTTCCCAAAGCCAGTTTATGATAAAATCACCTCTGATTTCTCTCTCAACACCTTGATTTTTCCCCTAAAAGACCTCCAAAGAGCCATGGGTCAGCTCCGACAAGAAAACCCTCAACTGCTAGTTCGGCGATTGCAAGCAGAACGGCTTCGACAAGAAAAGAAGAAGTTTGAGCCGGTGGTGGCATCGCCCTCGCACTTTGACCAGAAGCAGCAGAAGCAGAAAGGGCTGTGGGCCGCTGCAAGGCCCAACCATCACGTCATCGTTGACCAAGTGCAAGCTCCGATTGCTGAAGCAAGAGTGGATCAAGGACTACCTGCTCATGGAGGAGTTCATGACAAAAGAAGATCAGCAAGCCATGGCCATGAGCGATGATGGCTCGTTCGAAGCCGATGGCCATGGATGGCCATATCCGAAGAGCCAGCCAAGAAGACGCTTAAACGCTTGCCGACGGCCATGGAAGACGGCCAGATCTGGAGAGAAACGTGGGTGAAGGAGGAAGAAGAAAAAAAAGTGAAAAGATAAAAAAAAAGAAAAAATAAATGTCTTTGGACGATTATGTCCTTGGTTGTGCTGTTGGAATAAGCATGTGCTTGATGGGCAATAAGTTTAGGTGAAGATTTGAGAGCCGACAAGTTTAGATAGCTTGTTTTGTTTGAGAAAACATTCATTCCGAGCCCTTTGAAAAAATTCATCAACTTTCACATTCCGGATTCCTAGATAATTGTAAGACAAGATTAGTGGCAAAAAGGTATAGTAAAAAAGGGCTTGATTACTTCGATGTTTGTTCTCCAGTAACAAGGCTTACAATGATTAGAGTAATGATGATTTTAGCTTCTATACATAATCTGGTAATTCGTCAAATGGACGTTAAAATTGCCTTTCTAAATGGCAATTTAGATAAAAGGAAACCCATGCATCAACCTCACAATTAGCTCTTTGGGCATGACGAGGATGGATAAATGGTTAACGGAAGTGCTAAGTTCAAGCTGGGACTCACCATCGGGAGAGCTCGCTACCGAAGTACTGTGGATGATCTGGAAAGCGAGAAATGCCTAGATCTTTCAAGGCCGGATACTTGACCCGCCAACGATTGTGCAGAAAGCCATTACCCAGCACAAGAGTTATATGAGATGGAACCCACGCTCAGGAAAACAGAGCAAAGCTTGAGCGACCGTACCTAAAAGATGGAAACCGCCGGCCAGAGGAAAGCTTAAATTCAACATCGACGGTTCGTGGGTGGAAGGTGCTTCGACGGGATCGGTGGCTGGCGTGTATTGCGACTCCACTGGAGCTCTGGTAGCTGGCTTTGCCGAATCCGTTCAGGCTGACTTTGATGCAAGGCACTAAAGCGAATAAAGAAAGAGACACTCAGAGGAAAATGCTTCACTTCTTGCATTAATTATTCATCTGACAACAGATCTTTAAATAGGCCACTTATACCAACAGGATAACTACAAGATAGCAACAAAAGAAACCAACTCCTATAATCTAGGACTATAACAATATAATCCTAACAAACTAAACAACTTTGACTGATTCTAAAGAAAACTACATTGATTGATTCTAGCCAACATTCCCTCCCTTAAATTAATGTTATAGACACTCAGTTAAAAAAAAAAACAATTGATACCCCCCTCAAATTGGATTATCCATCAAGCAAACACCAAGCAATCTTCTTAGCTTCAGAAAACATAGGCAACTTGAGGAGTTTAGTATATATGTCCGCAACTTGGTCTTCACTTCTGCAAAAAATAAGATCAATTACTTCATCCTTCATAAGATCCTTGAACAAGTGATATTGTCTACCATGTAGAACATGATTTTTGGATAGTTTAATGGTTGAACTGTTCTCACAATAAATTGAAGTTGCTCCTTGTTGCTTCAACTGAAGTTCTTTAAGAATCTTCTTTAGCCAAATAGCTTGATAGGCACATGAAGTTGCAGCTATGACTCAGCTTCGATGGTTGATAAAGTAACAATTGGTTGCTTCTTTGAGGATCATGAGATAGCTCCTGAATCGAGCATAAAAACATATCCTGAAGTGCTTCTTCGATCATCTAGATCTCCAGCATAATCACTGTCTGTAAAGCCAAATAGATATGACTTCTCTTCCTTCTTATAAAACAGCCCATAAGCAGCAGTGCCTTGCAAGTAACAAAAAATTCTTTTTGCAGCATTAAGATACATCTCTTTGGGCATTCCATGTACCTACTAATGAGTAGCATGCATTATATCAGGTCGTGCTGGAGTCAAGTACATCAAGCTTCCCACAATTTGCTTGTAGAGAGTGCCGTCCACCTTTCTTCCTTTGGAATCTTTCAGAAGCTTGAAACCAACTTTAGAATTGCAATTCTTCATCTGAAACTTGTCTAAAATTTCTTGAATATATTTCTTTTGAGAAATAAAAATCCTTGCAGCTAATTGAGTCACTTCAATACCCATAAAGTAATGCATCATCCTTAGATCAATCATATCAAATTCAACCATCATAAACTTCTTAAACTTGTTAAACATGGCATGATCATTTCCAGTAACTATATGATCATCCACATATAAGCACACAATAAGCAACTTTCCTCCATCACCTATTTTAATAAAAAGTGTATGCTCATATGGATATTTTTTAAAACCTCCTTTCAAAAAATAAGCATCAATGCAACTATACCAAACCCGTGGAGCTTGTTTTAGCCCATACAATGCATTTTTTAGTTTATATACCTTATGTTAACTACCAGGCTTCACATATCCAGTAGGCTGATCAACAATACCTATTCTTGCAGGTCACCATGCAAAAATGCTGATTTCACGTCCAATTAGAAGATAGGCCACGAATTTTGAGCTACCAATGCAATCATCAATCTGATTATATCATGCCGTGCAACAGGTGCAAAGACTTCTTTATAATCTACACCAAACTCTTGCTTATACCCCTTTAGCTACTAAGCATGCCTTGTACTTGCCAACTTCACCATTTTCTTTCAACTTTGTCTTGTACACCCACTTGACACCAATTTGTTTTGTGTCATCTAGGAAGATCTGTCAACTCACAAGTATTGTTTCTTTCAATGGCTACAATTTCTTCATCCATCGCATTCTGCCAACTTGATTGTTTTACAGCGACGTCGAAAGTTGTAGGATCACATTCGGAAAATAGAGCAAAATGTGTAAGTGGGTCATTAGATTGATCAATTTCAGTTACCTAATAATTAGTCATCCATGTGGGCCTCCTTCTAACACGTTGTGGCCGTTGTTCAGCTACAAGTGGACTTTGAGCATCTTTTGGGAAAGTTTGAGTGATTGTTGTTTGCTGCATATGCTCCATAGGTTGCTGTCTTTCCTCATCATTATCGAAGTTTGCTGGAATATGGTCTCCAATACTATTCTCGCTCCATGGCCAGGTTCAATCTTAATCAAAGACTACATCACGACTGATAATGATTTTCTTGGTGATAGGATCATAAACCTTATAAGCCTTTGATTGATCACTAATGCCAAGAAAGATGCATTTTTCTCCCTTGTCATCTAGCTTTTTCCTCTTCTGGTTTGGAACATAGGCATAAGCAACACACCCAAAAATTCTAAAATGGTTTACTACTGGTCTTTGGGCTCCATGCTTCCTCTGGTGTCATATTTTGAACATCAAGAGTGGGACTTCTATTCAAAATATGAATGCTCCAATTGAATGCTTCGGGCCAAAAGCTTTTCGGAATGCCACTTATTGTCAAAAGGCATTGTACCATATTCAAAATAGTGCAATTCTTCCTTTCACAAATACCATTTTGTTGTGGCATATAGACTGCTGTAAGTTGCCTCTTGATTCCATGCATCTCACAAAAATTTACAAATTCATGTGAGTTGTATTCTTCACCACGATCAGTGCGAAGAACTTTTATTGGGTTGCCAATTTTTTTTCAGCAAGTGCTTTGTAGCTTTTAAAGGCTACAAAAGCTTCAGATTTTTTCCTGGAAAAGATAAATCCAAATTTTTTAGCTATAGTCATCAATGAAGGTAATTATGTATATTTTACCTCCATTAGATGATAGATTTATTGGCTCGCAGATGTTCGAATGAATGAGCTTCAATGTCTTCCTTGCTCTCCATGACTTCCATTGTGAAAATTGACTACGGTGTTGTTTACTAACAACACATTCTTCACAAATTTGAGAAGAAGCTTTAATTTGGGGAAGACCCGTCATCATGTTCTTTTGACATAGTGTTCTTAACCCACCAAAATTGAGATGTCCATAACGAAAATGCTATAACCAAGCCTCATCCTTTGATCTCATAGAGAAGCATGAATAGGTAGTATTGTGGAGATACAATGAACATTCGTTTCTCCGTCATATGGACTTGGGCAATTAAGCCCAATTTTTCATCTTGTATTCTTCAAATGCCACCTTTAATAGAGATGTCATATCCCTTCTCTTGTAGTTGGCCAGCACTCAGCAAATTGGTCTTTAACTCAAGGACATAAAAAACATTTGAGATGGTCTGCATAGAATTTCCCTTCATGCGAATTGTTACCTTCCCTTTTCCTATAACAGAAATAGTGGAATTATCTCCAAACTTCACAGTGTTGTGAAAAGATTCATCCAAATCAGAGAACACCTTTTTATCTCCATTCATGTGGTTACTACAGCCATTGTCTAAATACCATATGTTTGGTTTAGTTTCTTCCTTCATGTGACACACCATCAACAGAGACACTTCTTCTTCCTTTTCTGCAAAGTTAGTTCTTTCTCCACCTTGTCCATTCAAATTAGCTCGACATTTTGATATGTAATGGCCATACCTATGACATTTGAAACACCCTACATTAGATTTGTCTGCTGACTTTGGTCCCTAACCAGTTGAATGCCGACCTCCACGACCTCTTCCTTTCCCTTGAGGATTATGAAACTAATTATTGTCAGATTTTTTATTTGAGTTGCAGCAATCATTGTTTCCTTTGCCTTTGCCTCTTCCATGCTCACCCACCATCTATCTTTATTTGCTTTAGCTGATGATGAAAAGTGGTTTTCAGTTAAAGCCACTTGCTCCTCCATCTCTTGCTATTGAAATTTTTGTTCATGAACTAATAATGACCCCTACAATTCATCAATTGAAAGTTCTTTGATATCCTTGGCTTCCTCTATGGAACAGACATCAAAGTTGAATTTTGGTATCAAGGATCGAAGAATTTTCTCAATTATGGTGACGTCATCCGTCTTGTCGCCATGAATCCGCATCTTGTTGACAATTGCCATTGTTTGGGAAAAATAGTCTGTGACCGACCCTCTCGATTTCATTTGTAGGATTTCGAACTACAAACAAAGTGTTTGAAGCTGCTGCCTCTTTAATCTTGTTTTTTTTTTTTTTTTTTGGGGGGTCTAAATCTTTGCTCTTGTTGATCCTTGATATTTCTTCTTCATGGAGTCCCAAATTTGCTTGGAGGTATCCTTGCAAAGAATTGTTTCCAAGATTGATCTCTCAATAGCTTGGAAATATCATTTTTGGCCTTGAGATCTTTCAGCTTGAATGCATCCAGATATGCTATTTGCGTTGCTGACAACATAGCTCCTTCCTCTGGTTCTGCAAGTCCAAAGGTAACTACTTGCCAATACTCCTTGGACCTGAGGAAATTTTCCATCAGCATGCTCCAATGGTCATAATGACCATCAAAACGTGGGATAGCTGGTTGCACAAATGTTTCCAAGGCCTTCGATTTCAACTGCTACTGCAAGAGTAAAAATGGAATAGAGCTACTGCTCTATTCTCACAAACTCTCTTTCTTTTTTGCTCTCAACCTTTTGTGGCTCACTTTTTCTCACATGTTTGAACTCTCAACACTCTCAACCAAAATAGGCTCTGATACCACTGATGCAATAAGAGGCACTAAAGCGAATAAAGAAAGAGACACTCAGAGGAAAGTGCTTTAGTGCTTGCATTAATCTGATACAAACGGGATAACTACAAGAAAGCAACAAAAGAAACCAAGTCCTATAATCTAAGACCGTAACAATAAAATTCTAACAAACTATACAACTTTGACTGATTCTAAAGAAAACTAAATGGACTGATTCTAGCCAACAGATTCTGCCTTGACCACCGAAACCCTAGCTAGTCATGGCCACGGTTCGGAACTAGCCAGTTCCGGTTCACGGCCATGTGTGAACCGGAATCGGCCGATTCCGGTTCATAATTTAAAAATTTTAAAAATAAATTATGAAATAAAAAAATAATGAATTATAAAATTATGAAATAATGAATTATTCAATATAAATTATAATCAAAATATAAATTGTAGGGATAATTGGTTCCCAATTCGGTCCGATTCTGCTTGGAACTGGGAACCGAACCAGTAAGACCGATCCCTTAATTTTAGAACTAGAAACCGGACCAGCAAATCATAGAACCGGGAATCGGACCATTGGTCCGATCCGGTTCTAGGCGGTCCAATGGAACCCTTTGCTTTTAATTAGCAAAGGATCATAGTCATAAAAGGCATACAACTTCACATGCTCATGATTTGGCTTGGGTTTTATACACAATCCCTTTGATGATCTCTTCATTCCCATTCAATATGGGACTCTTGGCATTTGTATGAAGACAAGCCAAGAGTCTCACATTGAAGGTGTTCAAGGCAAGTCAAGAGTCCCACATCGAATGGGAACGAAGAGGCATTAGAATCAATGTGTATAAAACCCAAGCCAAGTCTTGTAATTAGAGTTCAATACACCCAAGCCAAGCATTATAAATAGAGATCAATACACTTACAATGCATGGCAATTAGAGTTCAAATTGTTTTATAAAAAAAATTAAATAATGAATTTTTTTAAAATTTCATTATTATTTTTTTTAAAATAATTTGAACTGGAACCGGCAGTTCCGGGCTGGTTCCAAAATTGTTGGAACCGGAACCGGGCCCGTAGGCCACGGGCCAGTTCCGGTTCCGAATCGCGGGCCCGATTAATGGGCCGGGCCCGGGTTTGACCTGGCCGATTCCGGGCCGGTTTTGAGCCAAAACTGGCCTGTGGCCATGACTAACCCTATCCCTCCACCGAGCTCTGCTGTACTTGATGGACAAAATAGATCTCCTCCGGCTGACAGAGACGGAGGTTCTGCTAGAGAAACTGCGGATGTGTTGCAGATTTTTTCTTGGGCAAAGAAGAAAATCCATGGGCCTTGTCTCCAATTGTGGACGATTGCAAGCTGATGTGGGCCAAGTTGAGATCCGTTAAAGTCCCTCATTGCTCTCGTGAAGCCAATTCTACGGCCCATTGGGTTGCTAAAGCCTTCCGTCGAAATGCTCTACCTCCTGACTGGATGACTAACCCCCCGGGGCTTTTGTGGAATAGTTAATGTTCCGAAGCTGCTATATTTGATTCCGGGTTTTTTCGTAAATTATTGAAAGGCTTTATTTCGACAAAAAATTGGCGATTTAGATGAAGAAACTTATATTTCAACAGGAAGGCTACATATAGAAATTGGTCAAGAAGATAAAGTTTGTAAATTGAATTACTCTTTGTAATAGAAATCTCCCGTGTGTCGTTTCCTTTATCTATATATCCAAAGGCATCTTCTAGAAAATACACAAACTAAAAGATCACCATTAACATTACTCTATGCTTTGTTCCTTCTTCTCCTCTTCGTCTCTTTCATGTTTTCTGTGTATTGGCTAGCACTTCTAAGCTTGAATCGGGTTCATTTTTGCTATCTACATAGACTAAGTGAGGAAGATTAGGGTCTGGGCACTGTATTAAGGGACAAGATATCCATTGGAGCCGACTCTATTAGATCTCGAATCCTATCGAGAAAATCATTGTCTTTGAAGACAGTATTATTGATAAACCTAGTTCTATATTTTCATTTAATTTTTTTGAATCCCCATAACACATATTTGGTTCGTCTATTTAGGCACTAGTTGGCAGCTTAGATTGGCTTATCTATATTAAGTGGGCTTTCTCATCATAAAAATACCAAACCAGATACCTCTTACAATGTCATTTGCTCAAAAGAATATGATTGAAATTCTAAGCAACATTCTAAATTGCACGATTTTGAATTTGTAAGTTTTATTGTGAAAGTACAATGAATTGCGTATGAAATTTGCTTTTTTTTTTTTCAGTTTATTATTTTGTGTTGATTCAGTAGACACAAAAATAAAGGCTTTCTTAGGTGGCAGCGGGGTCGTTGCTGTCGTTGATGACACAAATTTGACACTACCAACTGAACAGTTCAAGATTCCATCACATAAACTTTGCCCACGAAATCAACGTACCTTATTTTTTAGGACAAGAAGAAGAAAAGGACAAATTGCTGAGACGTGAAAATTGAATTTTAAAAAATATTGCTGATTCAGAAACCATCTAGCGGCAAAAAAAAAAAAAAAGGCATGTGAATGCAAGAATATTTCATCTGAACCCACAGCAATGGAGGTCGAGGCCTCTTGCGACTGCTGATCTCCATCGGAGGGAATTGATGGAGGTCGCAACCTCCATGGCCACGTATCTCTTTCTCTCTCTGCGAATATCAATGCATGCGATGGAGACGAGCCCCATCACCGCGACCACGGAGGTTGTAGCCCTCGTGTGACCGCAAATGAAAGGCATAATTTTATAAATTATCATTCCTGAAAAATAATTTTCATGGAAAATTTTTCAAGCGAACATAATTTCGTTGAAAATAACTAGAGTCAAGTTTACTTACAGCTCATTTGGTTCGGAAAAACATTTTTAGTTCATTGAAAACGGAAATTGTTTTAGTTTACATTTTCTATTTTTCACCGAAAAACGTTTGGTATGAAAATTTTCTGTAGAAATTGGAACTAACAATACACGTTTGGTTTAATTTTTCATAATATATCCCATTCCCAATATATCATATTTCTATATTGTGGGGCTTCAATCTCTTTATATACTATTTGTGTTTGTTAATATGAGTAATGGAAAAATTATCTCACTAATAAAAATGAATCTTTTAAGGGTTAATACCATGAAAAACCCCAAACTGGTACACCTGTGATAAATTCACCCCAAATTGGTATACCTATGATAATTTTACCCTCTGTTAGTTTCCGTTAAATTTACTGTCAAATTTTTGAGTTCAAAAACATGTAGTAGACGGCTATACCAGTTTGGGATTTTTATCCTTTGTTTGTCATAAATGTACAAGTTTGCCATTTTTCGTGGTATTAATCCAAGTAAACGGATGGTAAATTTGTCACAAATGAACAAGTTTGGGATTTTGGCAATCAAAAGATTAGTTTGGGGTAAATTTATCACAGGTGTACCGGTTTGGAGTTTTTGATGATCAAAAAATTAGTTTGGAACAAATTTGTCACATGTGTACCAGTTTGGATTTTTCATGGTATTAATCAATCTTTTAAGACAATCCTTCTTGGATGATCATCTTAGCAAGTGGGAAATTACTGAAGTCATATGACAATATGCTTTTTTTTTTTCCTTTACCCATCAATTATTTTGATTAAATTTGTAACTTGTCTTAATTCAATGAAAAAAAAAATGTTTAACAGGAAATTTCTTTACCTTGAGTGAGCTAATTTTGAAAAGAATAATTTTTTTTGTCTCTTCATAAAAAATCACTAATTTTCACTTAAATCCCATATCTAACCCCAACAATCTGAAAATTTTACATCACGGGGGTCATATTTGGGACTTGAGTAAAAGTTGGTGCTTTAAATTAAAACCGAACAAAAAAAAATTTTTAGGGCCAGAATTTAGGACTCTAGTAAAGGTTAAGCTTTTTATTGAGACAAAAATATTTTGGAGCTCTAAAGAATCACTTAAGGTAAATTCAAGTTGAGAGAGAGAGAGAGAGAGAGAGAGAGAGAGAGAGAGAGAGAGAGAGAGAGAGAGAGAGAGACTTCACCTGCTCAGTCAAATGATAGTGAGAATGAAAATTTGAAGAATTTTTTCAAACCAATTTTAGTTTCAATGTCTGCAAGAGCAAACTTACGATAACTCATACGCACCGCATATAAGCTGGCTATTTGAAAGCACATGAAATAACTTGCTAAACTTATAAATTAGTTAAGTTTAGACCTTTGGACTGTATGCGCAGGTGGCTTTGACTTAGAGTCGTTTTGATGAGATTTGGACATTTGATTCTAGTTTATAAGATGAAAATTTCTGACTTGCTAACCAACTGCACTAATCATGAGAGGTTGAACCTACAATCTTTGTACACATAATTAGCATGAGACCCAAAATACATTTAATTTTCGTGTCACATTCTATATTATTTGACAAATCATATATCTTTTTCAATAATTATTTCTTCTTTTGGGTCACAAAGAGCAATTTTTTATTAGAGAGATGAACAAATATATTTAGTTTTCTTTTAGATTCCAATTTCCAACCCACTCGGGAACACAATCAATTGGAGGTCCACAAGAAGTGTAAATGCTCTCACTTTATTGTTTCTTTTTTCCCTGTTGATAAAAAGCAGGATTAAGGCAAATTTTTTGCCATCAAAGTGGGTGAGTAAAGAAAAGCAAGTCACTAGGCGACGGATACCACAGGTCCCATGTCTTAGTCAGCTCATATTTTTCCTGCGAAACTTCCATCAGTGTTGATTCCATTCATCTTTTGAAAATCTTTAGTTACACACTTCTGTTTCACACCACTTTTGCACTTGATTACGTCATAGAATATGCTCTTATGATGTTCTTGTACTTAATTACTCTGATGTGTTGTAATGTTGTAACATTACAATAGGTATACCATAAAAGTTTTCCTCGTCTTTTCGGTCTTTGCTGCGATCCAGTGGCCTTGAACATGGCAATTTTACCATGCTCAATCTGATGGTTCACACTGGCAAAGTTTTGATTGCACAGCTCAATGCAAATTAAATGGACAGATGACATTCAAATACTTGCATCGAATGGCTGACAGACATGGCAAAATTGTTATGCATAAAAGCGCTGGACCAGAAGCAGCCCCATCTTTCTCATATTTTTGAGAGGCCATTGAATCAATCTTTCTTTCTTTTTTCCTTTCTTTCATTCTGAGTTGCTGTTCATGTACACTGCAATTCTCACGAGATAGAAAAGAAGAGTAATCAAATGCATGACTTTGGTTGCACGTTATTCTTGATGATTTTTTTGGCAAAACAAAAATGTTAGTTTATCTCAACCATTGAAAAATGTGGGGACCTTATACGATTCACATAATTGAATTATTTGAAAAGCATACTCAAAAAATACTTGTCAATCTTTCACTTGCTAGAGAGAGAGAGAGAGAGAGAGAGAGAGAGAGAGAGAGAGAGAGAGAGAGAGAGAGAGAGAGAGAGAGAGAGAGAGAGAGAGAGAGAGAGAGAGATACAATAGGAGTTTCCTATGAAAGTGGCATAGCATCACTTTAATAGAGGGGTTGGAACTCTCCAAGAAAGACATTGAAAAATTTTGCCCATTAAAAAGGTTTTTCACATTAATGGCCCAATATTTGTTAAGCTGGGATACATCTACAAATATATCTCTATATATACGCACATGTATATCATGCAACTTGATCGTGAAGAAATTGAATTGAATAGACAAATTAGCTAAACATTTTTAAATTGCACAACTTTGAATTTGTAAGTTTTACCCTGAAAGTACAATGAATTGCATGTGATATTTTCTCTCTTTTTTTTTTTATCACTTTGTGTTGATTCCTTCCTTAGACACAAATATAAAGGCTTTTTTAAGTGGCAGTGAGGGTCATTGATGAGAAAAAAAGGTTCATTGATGTCGTGAACAGTTAAGATTCCATTACATGAACTTTCCCCACGACATCAACTTACCTTTTTTTAGGAAAAAAGAAGAAAAGAACAAATTGCTGAGACGAGAAAAGTGACTTTATTGCTGATTCAGAAACCGTCTAATGGTCCAAGAAAAAATAGGGCATATGAGCGCAAGGATATTTTATTTGAACCCGCAGCCATGGAAGTCGTGGCCTCCAGTGACTGCAGATCTCCATCGGAAAGAGTCGACAGAGGCCGTGACCTCCATGGCCACGTCTATCTCTCTGTGAAAATCAATCCCCGCGGTGGAGATGAGCCCCATCACCGCGACCATGGAGATTGTAAGCCCTCACGTGATGATAGATGAAAGGCATGATTTTGTAAATTATCATTACTGGAAAATAATTTTCATGGAAACTTTTTTTAGTGAACATGATTTCGTTGAAAATAACTAGAGTCAAGCTTACTTACGGCCCATTTGGTTCGAGAAAACATTTCCAGTTCATTGAAAATGAAAACTGTTTAAGTTTACATTTTTCTATTGTTTTTCATAATATATCTCATTCCCAATATATCAGATTTCTATATAATGAGGCTTCAGTCTCTTTGTGTTTGTTAACAAGAGCAACGAAAAAAAATTATCTCACTAATCAAAATGAATCTTTTAAAACAATCCTCTCTGGATGATCATCTTAGTGAGTGAGAAATTACTGAAGTCATATAACAATATGCTTTTCTTCTTGGCTAATTAAAGGGAATTCATATACCCATCATTACTTATTATTAGCATTAGAATTTCTTGACTAACTTGTCTTACCTCATAAAGGACAATGAAAAAAAATCTGGAACAGGAAATTTCTTTGAAGTTTCCTGGAGCTACGGATTAAAAAGAATAATCCCTTTAGCTTAAAAAAAGGTTCAACCTTCAAAAAGTGGGTGAAAAAAAAAAAAGCAAGTCAATAGGCAATGGACCCACTCATCTTTTGAAAATTTTTACGTGCACACTTCTGTTTCACACCATTTTTGCACTTGATTACGATAATACATCATAACGTCACAGAAAAATTTTACTATGCTATTATGATGTTCTTGTACTTAATTACTTTAACGTGTCGTAATGTTGTACATCACAATAGGTGCACATTACTATGCTATTATGATGTAGTACTTGTTAATCTTTCGCCTGTTAGGGAGAGAGAGAAAGAGACATGGCAAAACTTTCGTATGACTGTGGCCTAGCATTTCTCTGATCAAGAGGTTGGAATTTTGTAAGAAGGACATCAAAAAATTTCACCGATTAAAAAGGTTTCTTAACAGTAATGATCCACTATTTGGTAAGCTATGACACACGTACAGATATATCTCTCTCTATACACACAAACATATATCATGCAACTTAATTGTGAAGAAATTGAATTGAATAGACAAATTAGCATAACATTTTACAAAATGACTAGATGCTAAAAAGAGTGTGGAAGATACTCCTGTTAACGTTTTCCTCCTAAAAGTTGCCACCATCTCTTTTCTCTAGACATTGCTAAAACAAATCAACAGCAGCTACTTCAATTTAACCACAGAAAAGGGCAAAAGAAATGAAGCTCATTGATAACTTGTAAAAAAAGAACCCATAGGCCGGGTCTCAAAACAGAGCAAATTTCTAAGGGTGTCACCTTTCAAATCTTAATATTAGATAGAAATTAGATAGAAACTTCGTTTACGCTAATCCCAATTGAATGAGCTATAAAGAAGGGGACTTTTCTTTATATTATTCTAACGCCAATTTGCCATCCTATCTAACATAGTTCTCTAATCACTTATGAGTATTGTATTGTTGGTGCGTTTTCTTTTATATTTTCTATTAATAAAAAAAGTAAGTCATGTCAAGAAGCACCTACGTAGTTTCCATGCACCCTCCGCATAATGCTATGGAAATTGTGGAAATTGCTCTCTAATTTTTTTAATTGCAGAAAAGTTTTTTGCGTCGGTAATAAAATGTCAAAGAGTGAGAACGGTGGAGATCACAACAATATAATTGGTCAGAGTCGTGATATTGTAAGTGATGATCTTGGCTTAAAGGCTAAGCAAAAGAAGAATGTCCACATGAAATAAAAAAGTTCAATAACAAACGAAATAAAAAAGTGAAAATGTATTACTAAATAAATATTTGATCATGGAGAATCCGTTAGCTAACACTGAAAGAATAAATTTTATGTAAAATGTCAAAAATTATTAATTTAAGGATCGAGACAAAAGTGACTTGGGTGAGGGGTTGATGATGACTAGATTATCTTTAGACTTGAGGTGACGTGGAGAAATATAGTTTGAGAAATTGTTCTTGGAGAGATTTATTTTGTGAGTTACCTTTTCAAAGGAATCTCTTTTGAAAAAAAAATCTGATTATAGATTGAAAATAACAATTTTCCTTATTTAAATATTAAATGTCGTACAGACATTTTTTTTTTAACAAAATCTGATTTAATCCGACAACTGATGTGTTTTTGTCATTGACTCATCGACGTTAGCACCAGGAGCATGTTACTTTACCTTGTTAGCTTTCTTTTTATTTTTATTGTTAACAGAAAAAAAGTCAAGTCAAGTCAAGTCTTTCCATGCACCTTCCAAGCAGTGTTCCGGAAATTACGCCTGCAATAATTGACCTTTCCGTGCAACATGCATCGTAGCGGTTCAATTGGCATGAAGAGTCTTGGATCGTTGGATGGCCAGAACTCAGCATTGTTCAAGCACGCACAATAAAGAGCGGTGCGTGTGGGTAATCCAAGATCGAAGACTGAGAATCGGTGGAGATCATAGCAGCGTGTGGATTGTGTTGTTTGAGCACTCCTCAGGTAATCGGTGGCTACTTGCTCTTCTCCTCTTCTCTCTTTCCTGCTTTGATCGCTCCATTTTCTTCTGATGAGTTGGACGAGAGCTTTTGTTTTTGTTTGAATGTAGCTCTAAATTGAGTTCTGAGAGATATTTTTGCACATCCCAGATCTGGGATTTCCATATTCCCCTTCTTTTGAGGCTCTGCTCCATCAATCTCGAGATGAAAGGAAAAGAACATACTCATTCAGAAGATCTGCTATACGGAGTGTGTTCCTCATCGACCTCTCCACATGTAGGTGATTATGAAGATGGAGCCAAAAAGCCGAAACGAAATGATTATGAAGTGTTCTTGAGCTTTAGAGGAAAAGACACTCGCAAAGGCTTCACCGATTATCTCTATACTAGTCTTGTTGATGCAGGAATTCATGTATTCAGAGACGACAATGAGCTCCCTGTTGGTGAGGAGATTGGTCCGGAGCTTCTCTGTAGTATTACACAGTCTATGATCTCGATCCCCATTATCTCGGAGGACTACGCTTCTAGCAAATGGTGCCTTCATGAGCTGGTTCAAATGTTGAAGTGCAAGAGAAGTAAAGGGCAAATAGTGTTACCCATATTTTACAAAGTGGAACCCTCGCATGTGCGACATCTTGCAGGGAGATTTGGAGATGCTATCAATGCACATAAAAAGAATTCGGACCAAACGGTTGTGAAAGAATGGGAAGATGCACTCAAAGAAGTCAGTTACTTAAAAGGATGGGAATCCGAGAAAATTGATAACGGGTACATTTTTCTCCATTGAAACATTGTTTAATTTTTTATAAATAAATCTTACTTGAAAAAGCATATAAACATTGCCATCATATATTGAAATTTTATAATGTTATTTGACAGGCATAAAGCGGTATTAGTCAAAACGGTCATAAGAAGAGTTATGAGTGAGTTAAAAAGACTTTTTCAGCTAAATGTTCCCGAACAGTTGGTGGGAACCAATGATCGTGTGGAACAAATTATGAGTAAGATAGATGCTAAATTCAATGGTACATGGATTATTGGAATTTATGGAATGGGCGGCATTGGTAAGACAACTCTTGCAAAGGTGTTATACAACGAACTGTCTAGTCAATTTGAATCTCGTAGCTTTCTAGCTAATATTCGAGAAACGTCTCAGCGCGAGGGTATTAAATGCCTACAAAAGCAGCTCATTTCTGACATAATAGGAAGTTCATGTGAGGTGTCTAATGTCGATGAAGGAATCAGTGTCCTCAAATCTCGATTTACAAGTAAGAAAATTCTCACTCTTCTTGATGATATGGATGATAATACTCAGTTGAATGCTTTGGTCAGAGATGGTAGTTGGTTTAAAGCAGGAAGTATTATCATAATCACAACTAGAAACAAGAGTATTCTTGACGAGGCTAGGGCTAGCCACATGTATGAACTCAACGAGTTGCCTTTGGATCAATCATTGATTTTATTTAGTAGACATGCGTTTCGAAAGGATTTTCCTCCTAGTGATTATAAGGATATCTCTTATGAGGTTGTATCTACTACTGGGGGGCTTCCTTTAGCGCTTGAAGTTATAGGTTCATTCTTATGTGGAAAGACCAAGGAAGTATGGAAAGATACATCAAAGAAATTAAAGAAAGTGCCTGATAAGAAGGTGCAAGAGACGTTGGGGATAAGTTACAAAGCATTAGATTATGAGGAGCAACAGATTTTTTTGGATATTGCATGTTTTTTTATTGGAGCATCTAAACAAAATCCGACTTATATGTGGGATGCTTGTGATTTTTTCCCCGGGAGGGGGATTGAAGTATTGAGGCTTATGTCCCTCATTAAAGTTGATGAAAACGGCAAACTGATGATGCATGATCAACTGAGAGATCTTGGAAGGGAAATTGTTCGTCTAGAAAATCAAAAGAAGCCTCAAAAGCGTAGCAGATTATGGATTCATGAGGAAGCCAGAGATGTGCTCGAGAGTAACAAGGTAAGAGTTTTCTCTACTTGTCTTAATTAGTGAATGTGAGTCCATCTTCTCTTTCTTGTTTGAATTAAAATTGTTGCCGGTCCTAAGTCCCCAAAACTTGCTGCTTCTACCAGCAAAAGAGCTCTTTCGATTAATTGTTGTTCTTGCCTGGTTTTAGGACATAATTGAGGAGCAATATCTTGGTTATTGATAAATGATATATCTCTTTACCCGGTAGTATTGTGATGAGGACACTCTCCTTTTGGTAACTTCAACGCAACAACAAAACTACAAAAACATAATGATTAACAGAGCACTTTTAGATAAAAGCTCGCATAAATTGTTGAGGCCATGCTTTTCTCTCATATCATTTTGACGTGCATGTTTGATGTTTGGATTCTTATTTTGATTTCTTGCTAAGTCTGGTTCTTTCTTTTTTCTTCTACTCATTATTGACTTCTTATGAGTTGTTTGTTATGATAATGAGACCTCTATTCGTTTGTGACAATTGGCTATCAAGGTTCCTGTAATTTTTAAGTTGGGCTAAGCACAGATTTAGTACCCCCTAAGTATTATTGTTTGTGTGATTTAGTCTTTTATCTATTTTTTTATGCTCAATGTAGTCCTTTATCTTTCCAAGTTTGTGCAATTGAGTCCTTTGTTGTCAATCGTTAGTTAACACCGTTGATTTGTTAATGTCACTTTCATATTTATTTATGATATATACGCAACTGTGTAGTATAACGCTCTAATTATATATTATTTCGTTCTATTGACTTTTCATAATAGTGGATAATTTTCTTCCGTGAATTTGCTAATACTTTTTTAGTTCTGTGACGTTGGATTAATTTTTCTGTTAATCCCCCGATAATATTCATTTGTCAAATATAGGCTTTCATGTTGTAATAATTGCATCGTTCAACTCCAAGTGAGCATTGTATTTAGCAAAGATTTAGTTAATCTTTATATCGTCATTTGTTAAATATGGGCTATCCATGTTATATAACTTTTTTGTCGATTTTTTATTTCTCAAGTATTAGCTACCATGTTATAATAGATATTTCTACATCTTCATAATGAGCATTTTATAGCACATAATTAGTACCTTTACATAATTTATTTGTTAAATATGAGCTATCATGTTACATAATTTTTTTTTATATAATCTGCTTGTGAAATAGAACAAAATTTTTTCTCATAATGAGTATCCATAGAACTTTTTAATCATAATAGCCATCGCTAATAATGCATTTTGTTATACTTATTGTAGAAATATATATAACCACGTAAAAAGATCCGTCTAAACATATGTTCTTTTTCCTTCTATGATGGACAAATTTATTACATTCATTTGTTTGTAAAGCATGCTAAACAATGATGATGGATATTTCTTAGTCACAATGGTTATCCATACACGTTTTCAATCATAACAGTCGTTGCTACATTGCATCATACTTATTGTTGAAATATATGCATCCATGGAATAGATTCCTCTAAACATATACATTTTTTCTTCCATGATGGGTAATTTGATTATATTAATTTATTCCTAAAGCATGTAATATAAGTTTTCTCGTGATGATGGATATCTTTTTTATTGATTTTTTAATATTATGTATTTGTCAAATATGAGTCCAATATGATATTGATCTGTAATTTGACAAGTATGCTTTTAATATTATTTACTTGTCAAATATGAAGCGGTCGCACATAATAAAAGATAAATTCATAAATTGTTCCCATTGCTACAAAATAAATATGTTATGTTGTTTGGTAAGATTTATGGATTAAAATAAGACATTCGAAGAAAAAAGTTAAATCTTTACAATAAACGGAACAATAGAGCCATAAATATTTTACTTAGATTTTTAACACTCAAAACACTTTTAACTTCTGCTTTGCACTCTAGTCTCAGGATCTTGATCTTCCCTATTCTTCACAAATTCAATGAATTTACAAAACTAGAGGTGGTCAACAAATTACACTAACAACCCGTATGGTTACGGAAATGGAATAAGGCTACAATATAATCACTATTACATTGTAACGTAATAAAGCTGTAGTAGCTATATGTTGATTGGTTTAAGTTATGTAATAGTTATTACATGGTTTTGTTTCATGAACAACATGTGTAATGCGTAGAAATGTGTCTATTCAAACTTACGTTTTCCAAACCAAGTGTCTGTTAATGCAAAAGCATTATGTATGTACCAAAAAAAAAAAGTCGTCTAGAAGCTACACCACTCAAAATGCAAAGAGAAATTCCGGTCCAGACGTATTACTTCCTAGAGAGGTGGCCAAAGCAATGGCTCATTCCAATACTTGTGATGTAAATAATTATGGTTTTGAATTTTGTGTCTTGATTAATTTTCATTATTACCATGAAAGTTAAAAGGTATGCAACTAAAAGCAATTACAACGTATGGATGATTTGTGCAAGTATCAGACAAGCATGTGCAAATGCCATGAGTATCTTTAATTAAAAAAACTCTAAATATAATGAAGTTACGAGATTTGTAAAAAAATTTCTACCAATGCATTTCAGCGAACATATTTTTGCACAAATGAAAATGTAATCAACTAAATATAACATTGCTTAGAATTGAAAAAAAGGGTATCTATGAAGTTATTAACGAAAATACGATAATATACAAAAAAAAAATTGAAGGACAAATAAGTAGTGTCACATCCGAAAGAATAAAAGTTTGAAGGAAATATTCAAACCACCAAACAAATCCGTCTTATAACTCTCATGATTTGTGCTCACTGTGCAATTCATCACCTAAGACAAAATAAATTTGAGGTCCCTAAAATTTTTGGTTACAACGAAAGAAAAATGGAAAAGACTTGAATTCCCTTAGTATCCAATTTAATCAATCCTCATGTACAATCTTTCTGGAAGCAAGATCTCATTAATTTATGCTATTTCACTTTTAAAAAAAATAAACAAGATAATGAAAATGTTGCATCAAACATCTGTACCAACAAAAAGAGGAGTAAAGATCATCTATATAACGTTTCATATATAATCGATTTTTCTTCCATGTATAATTAAAAACACTCATTAAAGAAACATATGATAAGAAAGGAATGTAAAACACGAGCATACTTTTTGAGATGACATTCTCGATTTCATTTTGCTAGTGAGAATTGCAAACAAGGTACCCCAGAATAATAGGGGGGATTCTATAATTCAAATTCTCTAATTGTGAAACATGTTTTGATGACAAGTTTGATAAATGTACTTGAACTGTAAGAGTTATGCTTTTTCACATATAAAGGATATGAGTTAGGGTTGTGCTGTTTCACATATAAAGGGCATGAATTTTGCTAGTTATATTTGAAGTAGTTTGTACAAAAAGAGAGATCTTCTATAGTAATTTTGAAAGGATGCAATTTTTGGTAATTCAAAAGGTGCAAATTTGCGAAAGGCATAATTGGAAGAGGAAAAGTTCGAAAACACCTTCGTGAGCTTCACATTTTTACATGAATTAGATAAATCATATGCAATAACAACTTGTTATTTCATTAAGTTGAAAGTAAGAAGCCTACACCATATGATATCAAATTGAAATTAGTCCATCTTTTCTTATATACAGTTAATTTCGTCAATTTTATGGTCCACAATGTTTTATAATTGTAGGGCACTAGTAAGATTGAGGCCCTTGATCTTGGCTATTATGGCTGGAAAAATTACCAAGGTGAGCAGTTTAAGGAACTCACCAACTTGAGGTTCCTTCAAGCTGCAAACGGTGCGAAATTCATCGGAGATTTCCAAAACTTGCTTCCTCAATTAAGATGGCTTCGGTGGCAAAATTGTCCCTCATATTTCGAAGTGACCAACTTTCATCCGAAAAAATTAGTCGTGCTCGATCTATCAAGTAGTGACATTACAGAGGATTGGGGAGGATGGGATCCACTCAAGGTAAGAAATTGAGAAGATATATCTATTGTGAATAATAACGTGTTTCCGAAGGTGCAATCGTCCCCAGTTCTCCCTTCTTTCTTTTAGAAAGGTTTAATATCGTTCCTCGGATTCAGGATTTTTGGGTAAATATAAGAGGAATTTATAGCTATCTAAATACTCAGAATCTTCTTCCCCTTAATATGTTTAATTGATCAAACTCAACAACCCGGCATGCTTAACCTTAGACAATGCTAGAAAAAAAACTAACTATTTTAATTAAAATCTATCAAAAATTTAATTACTTAATTGTGCCTATTTTGTATTTCATTAATCTAGTTGGTTTATGGCTTCTAAGATAATTTCTCCCCGTGCAAAAGCATGTCTTTTGAGCGATTCTTGTTATATATCTATATCAATCTTCTTTCTTGGAGAAACAAAAACTCCCACGTAGTGACTTGTGTTGTACATTCATACTAAAATTCTAAATTCATTTTAATCTTAGAGTAATGGATATAATTTATGAATTGCTCTGACTTGTTGCACGAAATATTTAATCATTATAATTGTTGATTATGGAAGTCGTCACTGTATAACACAAATATAAATTATTAATGTTATGAGAGTAATAAAGTTATCCTTCTAGTGGCATTAATTTTTTTTGTAATACAACATTCTTTGTATCTTGTACATATAACATTAAAAAAATTGCTTTTCATAATTAAACTACCCGTTTCTCTTTAATTTCATACGATTGAAGTGTCATTTTCTTTTTGATAATAAAATTTGCTTATGTCTAATCAATGGCATCGCCATCGCTCTTAAAAAATGAATATATTTTCTCTTTGAAATTTTATCCGAAAATAAACACAGTTAGCAGTTGTATGTACCTAACATTCTTTTTGCAATGGATATGCTTAAAAAAAATCAATATGGTGGTGTAGCCTAATACTATTAAAGAACATTTAAAATCAAATAAAACAACAGTGAAAGAGTAGTGGAGCATAGGTATTTTTCAGGAATCTTATAGATTCTTATAAAAAAAAAAAAAAAAGCAAGGAATAGTGGAAAATCACACATTGTAGCTGTCCAATTTCACTGAGGTTTTCCTTTGTTTCTTTCAGATGGCAACCGAGCTGAAAGTTCTCGACCTCTCGTATTGTGGACATTTGAGAAGAACTCCAGACTTGTCTGCTTTCAAAAGCTTGGAGATTTTGATTCTTGAAAAATGTTGGAGTTTGGAAGCAATTCATCCTTCTATTTGGTATATCAAGACTCTCGTCTCCTTGAATGTCAAGTTTTGTTGGAAACTGAAGGAGATACCAGCAAGAGTAGGGAGAATGGAACAATCGAGGGAGCTTCTCATAAATGACATCACTATAAAAGAGAATCCTATTTTGAGATGTTGTTTGATGAAGCCAAAGACTTTAGATGACCTAAGTTGTGATAAATTTGCTCAACTTCCAGAATCTATGGGTTCCCTTGTGTCGTTAACTCAGCTGAACTTAAGTCAGACAGGGATTGAAGAATTGCCTGAATCCATTGGTTCTATGGAGGCGTTGGAGACTCTTGATGCCTCTTGGTGTCAATCATTAGCTCGCATACCTAGCTCCATAGGCAATCTAGCATTTTGTCTCGCCTTGACCTAAGGGATTGTGCGTTGTTGAGAGAGATCCCCGACTCGATTGGAAAGTTGGCATCATTGACCGAGATGGAATTAGGGGCAACATCGATTACAAAATTACCTGAAAGCATTGGGAATCTGCAAAATTTGAGGATTTTGGACATTAATCGGACTCCCATGACGGAATTGCCTAGTGCCATCGGAAAGTTGGCATCATTGACTGAGCTGAAATTAGACGAGACATCGATTACAAAGTTACCCGAAAGCATTGGGAATATGCAAAATTTGAAGATCTTGGACATTAATTGGACTCCTGTGACGGAATTGCCTAGTGCTATTGGAATGCTGGCGAAACTCAAAAAGTTGAATGCATCATTCTGCGAAAATCTAAAAGGACTGCCTAATAATATAGGCGAACTGGTTTCGCTAAACGAGCTTTATTTAGACGGATCGGGCATTTTGGACTTGCCAGAAAGCATTTCTAAGCATTTTGGAATACCGGAACCGCCCTCCAGCTTAACAGCTCTGCACATCACTTTCCCAAGTCCATCGTTACCATTTCTTTCCAAACTAACCCTTCTCGAGGAACTCACTCTTTTCGATTGCCGTCCACTTGAATGTCTCCCCGAGCTCCCCGTCCGACTATCCAAGGTTTGGCTTCCATCTGTTAATCGGGAGGTTAATTTGTCCCGCGGGGCGCGCTTACGCGAATTGATCCGCGACAAGTCCTTTGGGCGAAGAAAAGCCACCAGACGCCGGGACTATATTAATCCTCGGTGGGTCTCTTACGACATTGAATAGGCATATATTCCCAGATTGTCCAGAGGTAAGGAGCCCCAAATTCTCCGGAGGTGACGAGCCCAGGTGTGTATCTGACTGAGCTTGAAGATCAGCTCCACAGAAATCCAAAAGGGAAGCTCCGATGGCTCTCCGCTCGCCTCTTCGACCGGCACCTCGCCTCCACCCTCCTCATCGACGGAGTCGCCCCTCCTCCCTGGCTCCTCCGGCTCGCAGCCACCGCCCTCGCTTCCCGGAGGTACGTCGGAGAGAACTTCGGAAAGCTTTACTGTTTATCGATGTGCGCCGGTTAGTGTCGTCTACACTTCCGTCGCGAGTTTGCTGAACCGGCAGTGGATTTGCTCGCGTCCTACTGTTTGGAACGTTACAGAATGCGAGTAATCTGCACGGCCGGTGTGTGAATCGGAGTTTGCATTTCTCAGGTTTTTTTTTCGGGTTTCGAATGCCGATGTGCTTTTGTTCGTATGGAAATGCTGTACTTGTCGATTGCTCCTTTTTGAAATTTAGTTTGCTCCCCTCATATTCTGCTTTGGAGCAATGCATCGATGATGAGCCAAGCTCGAGTGACAATTGCTGAAGTTGATTAATAAACTGGCTTGATTAGTAGTTGTTCCCCTGAATTTTGATGCTTCTATGAGTACTTTATCCTCTAATGTTGCTGCATTTTTATGATGCTTTTGTTCTGTAACCGGTTGTCTTTCGTATAATTGGGCAATGTTCAATGCAAATGGATGTAATTCACATGTGATGATGCGCTATCACTTTAGATATGGCACTCAGTCATTTACTCTACGATGTGTTTGCCCTCGATGGTTGCGGCCATTGGACCTCTAGTCCCTAGCTTGAATTTACATTTACTGTCATGTCATTGCAGAATTTCAGAGAGAAGAGCTTATTGCAGAACTTTTGGAACCGCAGCCACAATTTTCAGTTCCTTTTTCCATTGGTCATCATCCCGTTTATGATAAACCCGTGCTTACAGCAGACACAAGAGGAGTGAACATATATAGTACACGTTCCTTGAAGAAAAGTGCTGCTTTTAAAGGGTTGTGGGAAAGGTTGATCACAATCATCTATTGACTATCTTTATGATGATCAACATGGCTGGCCTTCTTAAATCGATCATTTTCACATTGTGTGCTATTAGTGATAATAGGTCAGTTTCAATAGATGACGAGGTCCTAGATTTAATAGGTTCCTTCTGTTATACTTGTAATGGGAAAGACAGCTCCATATTGGGTGCATTAGTTTTGCAACCTCCAAAGCACAAAAAGAAACTATTTTTGAGAGTGAAACTGTCAAGTTAGGATAGCTCCAGAGAAAGCTCAGGACTAAAATCATCATGTTACAAGGAGGTTTTCCTTAAAAACATCGGATAATCTTTGGGGATTGTAGATCTAAAGTTCCAGTCTATGTTGGATAATTAGTATTGTAGAATACTGGAATTAGAGTTAGTTAATTGATGCCAGCACAAGAAAAAAATACACCTTTCACCTCATATCAGCAACTTCTTAATATATAGAACACTTAAACTTGCTTTGCAGAGCAGTCTCTGCATCAATAATTTAGTTCACAATTTGCATCCACACTAAATGCATGTACAGTTATGGAGCAGATTTATTACTGCATATGCTGCTCTAGCTTGTATGATGCAAAATGGTGCTGTAAATTTTTAATCATTTTGTTTCACAGGGTGTCACCTTGGAAAGGCAACATGAAAATACAGATTCCCATTTGGTGCATGAAAACCATGGACAACCTCGCTTAAATATTTCTGGTCTATCTGACGTTGCATCTTTAGCAAGAATCAAGGCACCATGGATGAGGAAGGTCAATGCCTGACTGAGGATATTTTCAATCGGACGGATGAGGAACATTTAGCTTGTTCTGAAAGACCTGAACAGAATAGAGAAGCCCATAACCAAAAATATGAGTTTCCTTACCACTCACCTGGTTGCCCATCCATGGGGCAAGTTGGAAATCATCAAATAATGCCTGTTTTTGAGGGATTCATCATTTCGACTGATGATGAGAAGTCATTTTCTGATGATGGATATAGCTTTGAGAAGCTGGATGTTCAATCTGGTATTACTGAACATGCCAGCGTGCAAAACCTGCCTTCCAAATCTTCTTCTGTTCATACACCGTTGTCCCCTTTCTCCACCGCATACAAGCTGCATAAGGCACCAAACTTATACAAGTCAGTTCCAAATGGCCTTCTTGAATATATGGACATCGGGAGCACTTTCTCTATGAATGAGTGTAATGGGGTGAACAACTTCTTGACAAAGCAAGTTGAGCAGGCTCCTTATGGAAGGTCCCACTCTGATTGCCTTCTTCTTTCATATGCTGAATCTGCGGGATATCAGAAGAAAACCTACACATCTCCCGTCAGGAAGTTGTGGGATATAATAGCCTCCAAGTCTGGAAGTTCAAAGGAGAAAAGAAGCTTAAATCCTGAGCTTCCCTGCATTAGTGAAGAAAATGAGAATGCAGATGAGGTAGCTGATACATCAAAAGAGGGCATTGATTTAGATGCTAGAACAAGTGCAGCAAATAGAAAACCACTTGCTGATATTACAGAAGATCCTAATTGTCCTGCTTCAGTTTCTGATACAGAGAATGAGATGACAAGATGTAGTCTAGATTCCATCAGAACAGAAATTAGCTTTGCTGGGACTCATAGAAAGGCTAAACAGAAGCCTGGGAAGCGGGAAAGCAGCAAGAGGCATAGGGCAAATGACAGCACAACCATGCCAAAAGGGCTGAACGTAGGGAAGAGGCCTGTGGAAGTGCCTAATAACAGGTTCAGGAAGCCAAAAACCAGCCTCAGGAAAGGTGACAACATTGTGTCTCATGTGACTTCATTCTTGCCACTGGTTCAACAAAAACAAACAGTTGCACCTTTCACAGGTATCGACCACATCTTTTGCTACAAGTTCTGTTCTCGAGTTCCCTACTAAGACATATGAGATAAGACTGCTTTGGGTAAATTATGTCGTACTGCTATTTTGCACTTCAAAAGGGTGCGTTGTTTTTCCTGGATTCCTTGTTGGAAATTTGTGATGCTACATTTTATGGTGCTAGATTTCTCTCACATACCGTCGCTGGACTCAAATAGTTCAGTAGATTTATGTCTCATTCTCTGAATTTTTCTAGTTACTTTATTAAATTAGAAGAGCTGAATTTGATGTTTGAAATCTGTTTCACTGATAGTTGGATGAAGATGGAATTTGTCATCATATTTCTTTGAACTGATAGCTGTTTGTTTCATGAAGAAACTTTAGATGAGTGAGGGCTTTCATCAGAATAAGCAATCAGTTGCTTTTGGCTTTACTATGTTTATGTACTCAAGATAAGTCTATACTGGATTTTGTTGCCAACCATTTAGTTTAAGACTTCTTATCTTTAATAGGGAAGAGGGACATTAAAGTGAGAGCTCTTGAGGCTGCTGGAGCTGCAAAATGTCAAGCAGAAAAGAAAGAGATTGAACGTAAAATGAAGAAGGAAGCATTGAAACTTGAACGGGCAAGAATTGAGAAGGAAAACACGAGACAATTGGAGCTTCAAAGGAAAAGGAAAGAAGAAGAGCAGAAGAAAAAATTGGCTCATATTGCCATGAAGGAAAAGAAGAGGGAAGAAGAAGATAGGAGGGAGAAGGAAAGGAAAAGAAAACGTGTTGAAGGTGCTCGGAGGAATTAAGAGAACCAAGAAGACATGCCTACCAAAAAGGAGCAGCAAGGACCAAAATATCATACTGCAGTATGATCTATCCAGTGCTATCTTACTTTTTTCTGTTTTTTTTTTTTTACCTTTTGTTAGTCCTCATGGTAGCATGGACCTCACATGTGTTTCGGGATAATATGTTTCAGAAGAGGGGAGAATCGGGAAATGAACTCGGAAAGAATGAAACATTAGAGACAGAAAAAAGAGGTGCTTTTCCGGAGAGGATACTGGAGAATGAAGCTGAACTTGACCAGGGCTTAGGCTCTAAACCCTGCTCAACTGAAAGAATTTGTGTAGATGGAACAAATAAGGTACAATTTCTGATTCAGGCTTTCTTTGAATAAATAAACTAAGTGCAGTCATCAATGCATTGCCTAAAAAGAAAAGAGAAAATAAGTTGAAAAGAAGAGCCAAGAGAGGGGGGCTTGAAGGTGAATTTAATTTGGAAATACGTGGGACTTTGCTTGCCTTGTGTGATTTTTATTTTCATCAGAACAATTATGGGAAAAATTATTATCTCTACTCCTTACACTTGCAGTATTTAATATGCAAGTAATAGAAAAATCCCGCACTCAATGCAGCTTTGCAGTCCTTTTTGAAAGACTGGAAAGGAAAATTTATAATTGTACGACAGCAGAAATTGCAGGAGTAGATTTAACTTCCACATCATCTGAAATCCTGTATGGGCAGTTGTCTCAAATCACATATAGAATGACTTTAATTGATTATAGAATGATATTCTTATTGTCTCCTTAATCTGTTTAATTGTGCTTTCTGGCATGGTATTGGAATAGCTACACTTCAGGAACTGGTGTTGGCAATGATTTTGTCCAACAAACTTTCCGAGTGGTTGTTCCATGACTAAGGCTTTAAATCCTTGCCTTGTCTGTCATTTTACTGAAATTGTCAGTAATGCTAGCTGTAAATGTTAAAAGCTTTCTCTTCTTCATTGTCAATAGCTTGTGCCCAAAGCATTTTTCAGTAAACAGCTTGTACTCAGTTGTATAAGCAACTTCTAGAGAGATGAGGGTTTGTTTGGTCTGCTGAAGGAAATTGCTTGCCTGTACTCTTTCATGCTGAGAGTTGCTTATCATCCAGGCAATAAGCATTTTGCAGAAAGCAAAAGATATTGGGGACAGTGTCAGCAATGGCAATCAAGAACGATCATACGAGATTTCACCCTACAAATGTTCGGATGATGAAGACGAAGATGCAGATAATACCCCCAATGACAAATTTGTACCTTCATGGCCGAGGTCAGTTGACTCGTTATGCCGTACTAATTGAACGTTCTTTTGAGAGAGCAAAACAGGTGGCATGGAATTTGGTTCTGGAACTGCTACAATGTTTCTTCTTGGTCTCTGTTGTCACCTTATTTACCCTTTATATCATATGTTAAAATCCAGGGCTAGGTAGAGGCCACTCGTCAGTGCCTAAATGGCTTTTACGTCTTTCTGCAAGCTGGAATTTATTTCTATACTCATGCTTCTCTTTTGCAGTAAAAGTCGTATGGCGCAGGCAATTTCCTCTCAGCAAAGAGTGGATCCAGATGTAATTTTGTCCCCAGATAGCTTTTGTAGTATATCTGAAGGTTAGTTGGACTACTGACTCTAATCTATCAAACAGTAACTGCTACTTTACTGACTAACTTCAAATAACCATGCAGTGTCATGCCTCGGAAGTTTCAGCTAAAATAGGGAGCACGCGACTTGCCAAACGACCCTGCAATGGGATCTAGTTGTACTTTGTACATTTTCCTCGCGAGACATAGGGTAACGTTATCTCATCTAGCGGGGTCATCTTTAGTAGTTACACATTATTTTGCGATCAATCTCAAGTTTCCACTTTCTTCTCTTATCAGCCGTCGCTAAACTCCATGACTCGAATGCCTTCCCTTGTCAAGAGTTGGCCGACCTTATTAGGTCCTTCCTTCAGCTGCTAAGATTTCGTGCGCCATAGCTCTCTTTATATACAGTGAATTCCACAAATCGAAACAGCTGTCTCGTTTCTGCGGGTAGTGTTGCTCCCTCGATTACTATCATGCCACATGGATCAGACCTGCTTAGGAATGTGCTTCTCTCTCAGTGCAAGCACTAGCACTGTGATGACCCAATGACGTGTTTGCATAGTAGCAAACAAAAATTCATTGGATTCCAAAGCGTGTGCGCTGGATGGCCATTTTTGTTCCTTTTGTGCAGCTGCAGCAGCAGAATGGTGGGATAATAATTACTTTCCGCATGATTCCGAGCCGAGGAGGACTCTTAGATTTTCTCAGGGTCGGTGGGAGTAGCCACTTTAATCATTCTAAGCAGAGGATCATTTGGGGGGTGTGCGTCTTCACATGAAAAGCAAAACCACTTTGCTTGGAACGATGATTATATTCGTTGGCTGATTTATCGATAAAAATTCCCAACTGATACATTTGTATTAATGTTTAGCTCAAATTAACTTTCACGTTGAGAAAATCGATATACACATACCACATTTATCTTCAAACTAATTCTCAGGTTGCCAAAAATACCAACTCAATACGCCCGTTGAGAATCTACTAGAATCTTAGAGCCTTAGAGCTAGATTACGGTAAATGAGGCAATGAGTGTACTGGTTGATGATTTTTCATGACATGAAAATTAGTTTGAGACAAATATGACGAGAGAGAATCGGTTTGGGGTTCTTCATGACATGGAAATTGGTTTATGGTAAATCTGACATGGGCATATCAGTTTGGGATTTTTTTTGTAGTATTGGCCCTTGATTCGTTGTGAACGTGTGACCTTGCCGCGATGCGAAAGTTAACCGAAAATTCCATGCGAAACAAGAGAAAGTTAGAGGGAGGATTTGTGCATTGAGAGCGATTTTTGATTCTTACTCTTTACTATTATGAAATTGCGCAACTCATATACTTTGATATATTTTGAGCTTTAACATCTCTTTGAAAATGTTTATCGGGCATACTTAACAAAAACAAACATGTCGATTTTTCCTAAATACTTATTACATGGAACAAATTGTAAATTTTGTCATTTGATTACTCGACAAGTATTCTCACAAATGTTATTATTTAACTCCCGTCCAAACTTGTGCTATAATTGTTCAACAATTAAAACGGATTAAAAGTTCTTTAAAATCTTGACTGAAAAAAGTTTCCCTTTGGGACGACGCCATTTGACGGAGCTCGCTTGATGTCATATCCATTGGTAACCGTTAAAAGAAGAGAGAAAAAGAAAGAAACAAGCCTGCCCTCCTCCTTTTGTTTCTTTTCTCTCTTTTTCCCTTTTTTTATTTTGATTAATATCACAAAAAATCCTAAAATGATATACTTTATGACAATTTTAACTAAAACTATTTTTTTGATTCTAAAAAATCCAAAACAGATACATCTGTGATAAATTTACCCCAAATTAATATTTTGACTACTAAAAACTCCCAAACTTATATATTTATGACAAATTTATCTTCCGTCAATTTCAATTAAACTATATTTATACTACAAAAAATCATAAATTAATATACTTGTGACAAACAAAAGGTAAAACATAAAACCGACATATCAGCCAACTACTGTGTGTCATTTAACAAAGCAATTTAACAGTAAAATTTAACGGAAATAAATAGAGGGTAAATTTTTTACATGTGTATCAGTTTAAAAATTTTTGTTGTCAAAAAATTAATTTGAGGTAAAATTATCACAAATGTATTAATTTAAAGTTTTTCATTATATTAACCCTTTTGTTTTTCTCCATCTCTTTTCCTTTTTATATATTTTAAGCCAAGACGCGCCCATTCCAACTAGGGGTGTGCAGGGACCCGGGTTTACCGAGGAACCGGATCGACCCACCGAAAAAGCAGTCGGGGAACCGGTTCCTTTTTTTAACGGTTCGAGAACCGGTTCTATTTTCGGAACGGTTGGAACGGTCCGGTTCCCAGGTCTAAGTAAAACCCACCCCGGACGGTTTTAGAACCGGTTTTAAGTTACTGTAAAAAAAGTAAAAACCCTAGGATTGAGACTTGAGAGTGCGACCCCTTTCTCATTCTGGTCAGTCGCTCCCTCCCTCCTCTTCGCGACTCGCGAGTCCCCTTCCTTCCAGTTTCCTCGTTGCCGTAGCTGCTCGCCGCGGCTGCTCGTCGCCGCTCATCGCTGCGGATGCTCGTCGCCGCGGCCGCTCGCTGCAACCCAACTCATCGCCACGCCCCAACGTTTTCGCTCGAGTCGCGTAACGCCGCTTCGTTGCCGCCGCCGCCGAACCCGACTTGTTGCCCCTCGCCTTCGCCACAACCCAACTCTCGCCGCTTGTCGCTTGCACCGCCGCCACCTCGATCGTCGCAACCCAGCTCGTCCAACCTACGCCGCCGCAAAGGTCAACTCACGGTCCCCCCCCCCCCCGATCCCACTCCCCTTGCCTAAGTTCGAGTTTTTGACCCCGACCTTGGATTATTTGCCGCCGCTTGAAAATCTTGTGCTCTGGTTTTGTTCTCGAAGTGAATCGGCAATGGTGGCTGATGTTCTACAGAAGAATATGGTTGTAGATTATTTTTCGCCGCTTTTTTTTTTTTTTTTTTTTGAATCGCGATCTCTGTTTCTTGAACTCAAGTGCTGTGTTTTTGTGGATCGCGGCGTACTTGTGGGCTGTAGTATGGTTGTTCGAGTTTTTGATTCCTGATATTTGCATTTTTTGTCCATGCAAACCGCTCGCATAAAAAGAAGGGTGTTCAGTGTTCTTGTTCTATTTGGTTCGGATTGATTTCTCTATCTTCTTGAAGTTCCTGGTCTTGGACATGTTTTGTTATATTTGCACACTAAGCTCCTTTTGTTCATGAATATGGCTTCTTGTGTCTTAAAATGCTTTAGTTTTGTGTTCTTTGGACCTTTTTTCCACTGGATTTGAAAAGGGAGAATCATTTTTGCTTCGGTGTTGCCCTTGATTGGTGAGACCAAGAAATTAATGTGTTTAAGCCAAGTGGTTCTTTCAGATCTGATCAGATTTGATCTCTATTTTCTTTGCATGCTAACTGTTTGTTCTTTTAGCCGCAAGAACAGAGCAATCCTTGGGGTTGCTCTGCTCATGGGGTTTCCTCTGTGACCTCTCTCTTTTTTCCCCTTTTAAACGGATTTGTGCCGAAAGATAGTAATTTGAGAACAAAACCAGATTAGGCCTCTTATTATGCTCCATCACAGTCATGCACAGGAATGAGCAAAAACAAGGTTGTGCCACAGAAGAATATGCAGCTTGTGCAAACAACTGAATTAGTTCAATCATTCATAATATACAAGCCAAATACTTCCATAAAGAGCTCTTGGGAACATCCTTTTAGATTCTATTCATCCACTATCCACCATTAAAGCACAAGAGTTCCACTTCAGCACTGAGTTCTTGGCCACTTGACTTCATGAAAGATACGAAGTTTGCTTTGATACCTATTATTCTATTTATACTGGAATCTCCTCATGGGAAGCAGTTTCTTTTATGTTCTTCTTACATTCTTGAGAAAGGAAACTTTATTGACCAATTAAGAATGAAGATATAATTGATTGGAGGATAGTGAAAATGAGCCATATATGAGCATTGATTATAATCTTGAATGTGCACTGATGATTTTTCTCCTTAATATTAACCTTTCCGACTGGATAACTCTTCCCTCGAAATCCAGACTGTAAATTCTCAATTCCGTTTTACCAGCGCTTCAACCATAGACGCTTGTTTGAGTGGACTGATGAGAGTTCCGATGGTTTAAAATGTGGAAGGGACAAAAGTGGCAAAATTTTTTGGCTGTGAAGCTGGGGTTTCAGGCATGATGACTAGTTATATTCCACTTCGCTTGTGGGCTTGTCTAAGAGATAAGTGCAATGCCATGTAGATCGAAAAGCTAGAAAATGTTTGCTACCTTTAGAAGTTGATTGTTGGGTGGATTAAATTCTACGATACAATCGTTTGAAAACAATATGCTTGTATTCCATGTTGGTACATTGAAACGGCTATTAATTCATTTCCTGTTATTAAATGGTTTGAAATCTCTGATGCAGTGGTCAACATAAACTTGAATTCCTTGCTTCTACTTTGAAAGGATGTTCTAGCTGCTATGTAATATTCTTATCTTAGGAGAATCTAGGTTTTGGCAAAAACTCCATTGCTTGAGGTATGGAAATTGGGAGTAGGGTAAAAATCTATGAATCAACCGGCCATGGTTGGTAAGTAGAAATAGTAGAAGAAACTATGAATCAATGGTTGGTAAGAATCTCCCTCTGTTGTTGACATCTGCAAAAGAAAGCAACCGCCATGGTTGACAACTGTAATTATTGTTGCACAAATGAAGAGTTCTGAGACTTCTTATTCTATGATTGTTGGTCCTATATTGTTGTAAAATTTGTCTTCTCAGAGATTCGACTTTGTATAGTTTAATTTCAGTTGATGGATCAAGACAAAGACATATCAATGGAAGTGGATGGATATAATGAAATGAGTCCTCTCATGGAATTGCCATTCCATGAAGCTACTGAAGTGGACTCTACAACCGTGAGTGCGACAAACAAGGTGAGGGCACCTAACTCCCGTCCTCCTCTTAGTAAAAAGCGAGCTAATCAATCGGAGACATGGGATAATTTTTCGAAAATCATAGATGAGAACACAAAGAAAGTAACTATGGTAAAGTGCATTCACTGTGGGAAAGAGTATAAATACTTTGTTGATCATGGAACATCTAGTATGTGGAAGCATTTGAGAACCTGCAAAAAGTATCCTCATACAGATAAGAAGCAAATGTTGTTTGCACCACGTAACAAAGACGTGGTTGGCGAGGTAGGAGAAAATACTGGTGATGGTAGTGTCTTAACAACGTGGAAGTTTGATCAAGAACGTTGTAGGCACATGCTTGCTAGGATGATCATTATTGATGAACAACCTTTTTCCACGGTTGAGCGTGTCGGTTTTCGTGATTTTGTCACTGAATTGCAGCCTCTATTCCAACATATATCAAGATTTACGGTGGCTAGAGATTGTATGAAGTTGTATATGAGTGAAAGAACTTGTTTGAAAGCTTACTTTGGTAAGCTTAATTCTAGGATTGCACTCACGACTGATATGTGGAGTTCCATTCAAAACTTGAACTATTTATGTCTCACTGCACACTTTATTGATGAAAATTGGAAGTTGCATAAAAGAATCATCAATTTTGTGGTGATGCATAGTCATAAGGGTAGAGAGATTGGGAAAATGGTGGAGAAATGCATTTATGAGTGGGGAATAGAAAAGAAGGTATCCACAATAACCGTTGACAATGCTAGTTCTAATGATGTGCCTGTTGGTTATTTGAAGGAAAAATTTTCAAAGGAAAAGTTTTTGATCTTGAATGGTGATGTTTTACATATGAGGTGCACTGCTCATATATTAAACTTGATTGTAAAAGATGGATTGAATGAGGTGCGTGATTCTATTGCACGTATTCGAAATGTAGTTAGGTATGTGAGAAGTTCTCCCATGAGAGCTCGAACATTTCAATCTTGTATTGAGAGTGCAAGGATTACATACAAGGGTTCAGTTTGTCTCGATGTTGCCACTAGATGGAACTCCACTTACCTAATGTTAGATACAGCCATAAAGCATAGGAAAGCTTTTGAAATGATGGAGGACGATGATTCATCTTTCTTAAGGGAGATTGACAATGATTCTCCCCCGAAATGAAGATTGGGAAAATGCCATCATTCTTTCTAAGTTTCTGAAACAGTTTTATGATGCCACCAAACGGATGTCAGGAAGTTCATATGTTACTTCAAATGATTATTTTGAGGGTATAGCTTTTTTGTATAAATATTTGAATCATGCGGCGAATTCTTTGGACCCTAAGCTTCAAGCTATGGGTTTAAAAATGAAGGAGAAGTTTGACAAATATTATGGGAGTTTGGATAAAGTAAACATCATGGTGTTGATTGCGGTTGCGTTGGATCCTACAAAAAAGTTGAATTATGTGAAGTTCTGTTATGGACAAATTTATGATGATGAAGCAAAAATTGATGAGATGCATGATAAGGTGAAGCTTGCCTTGGAGCGTTTGTATGAATTTTATGAGCAATCATCTGTTTGTTCTAATAGACAACATTTTGGTGGTTCAAGTGTAAGTACTAGTGGTAGTGGGTCTAATGCCAATATTGACAACAATGAAGATAACAATGAGGATGACATCCAAGCTTGGCGAAAAAGCTTTCTTCACGCGAAGAAAAAAGTGCTTAATGAAAACAAATCTGAACTTGATCGGTATCTTGAAGCCGAAAGTGAAGATATCATTAATTTGGACCTTTTGATGTGGTGGAAGAGTAGTGGGTCAAAGTATAAAATCTTATCTTTGATGGCTCGGGATGTTTTGTCCATTCCCGTGACTACCGTTGCTTCGGAGTCGGCTTTTAGTACGTCGGGACGTGTGCTTGACGGCTTTCGAAGTTCTTTGACTCCTAGAGTGGTGGAAGGTTTGATTTGCACTCAAGATTGGTTAAGAGCCGTTCGCGTGCCGATTAATGTTGAAGAGTGCATTGAGAACGCGGAAAAGTTTGAGTCGGGTAAGTTGTGTATATTTCATTATTTCTTTTTATCTTGTAATTCATTCACATATTTATCTATTGAGTGAATACTTTATTTAATCTTTTTTTTTTTTGGTTTTAGATTTGGATTGTCTTACCAAGGATATTATCATTGGTAAATAGACTTTCTTTTGTGGAAACTCCGATTTTGTGGTGAGTAAATATACTTCATTAATTGACATATTTGCATTTGTCTTTAGAGCATGATTTCTAGTTGATTTTCTTTATGTATGAATTTCAGGTTTTTTACCATGCCCATGATGGTTCTGGATGGTTGCAACGCAAGAACTTTGTTGGGTCTTCGGGCTGTTTCATCATTTTCATGGAGCTTTGGTTGAATTGGTCTGGTCTTGTAACAAGACCAGACCAATTCAGCCTGATGAATGGAATTCCATGAAGGTAAGTTATTTGAATTTTCTGCATTATTTTCTCTGTTGTTTGAGTGTGGATTTGTGCAGTCCCTGAACGGATACTATCATTACTATGCTGATTGATTTATCACCAAAGTTTGCAAAATAACATTTTTTTCATGTACGTGAATTGATTTCAAGTTGCTTAGAAAATATCATATCAGTGTAGATGCAATGCTAGAAGTACCTGCTGAAAAGGTTTGAGTTGTTTCCCATTTAAATAAGCATTCTTCTTGCTGAATATGGTGACGAGGTGTTAGTGCTCATTTTATGAGCTCTTGCATTGAGAATATAGGGCACCATCCTACTTAGAACCCACATTATCATTCTTGTTCGGTTGCCTACGTGGTTGCTTAGGACTTGATTGTTGGACCTTTTATTCCATAAGCTCCAACTTGAAGAATTTTCTCCATACTGTGGTCCAATTCCTATCCCTGACCGACAAAGAAATTGGAGGAAGAGGATGAAGTGCTCATTAAATCATTAGTAATCCATGTTATTATTAAACCACCCTTTTATATATAGTTTCGCATCTATTTCGCATCTCTCTACATTTCATTTAACTATCTTTCATCCATTTCATCTATGCTTGTTGCTTCCCTGAAACTTTCTTGTAGAGATCCAAAGATTTTGTCTGTAGGATCAAAGACAAAGATTCCGAGGATGAGGAAGACCCGACTCAATCTGGTGCTAATAGTGACTCTTGTTATTGTCTTCTCCTAGGAACAGTGGTGCTTTTCATCAATTTCATTTTACTAAAGCATTGACGTTTCAATTGTAGAAGTAAAGAGTTATTGGAAGGTTTTAGCATGGTTAGTTCTTTTGCGTGTTATCCATCCGCTGTGGGTGAATATTTTGTGATCTTTCTTTGCTTGAAACAAATGGACAGGATTATGCATTAGCTAATATAGTTTCATCGTTTTCATTTTTATTACTTCGAGAAGTACAAAGCACTTGTGAACATGTCAAGAATAGCATGTCAATTTCTGGACATGGTAATTGTGAATTGTTTATTTTGCTCCAAAATTTTGAAATTAGAAAAAAAAAACAGGTTATCGGGTAGACCCTCCGAACCGGGACCGAAAAAAAAAGGGTAGGTTCCAAAACAGGGTCTAGGTGAAAACAGCAGAGGTTCCAGGGCTCAAAAATGGGAACCGGCCAGAACAGCAGAGGTTCCAAGGGTTAGGGTGTGGGACCCTACCCACTGGAACCGATCACCCCTAATTCCAACCGTTTAAAACCCTGTTCCTCTTCCTCCTCTCTCTCTCTCTCCCAGAATTCAACTTACAGCAAAATTCTTCCCAAAATCACTCGTCGCCGCCGCCGCCGCCGCCGCCGCCGCCGCCGCCGCCGCCGTCGATGACATACCCATTTCCGGCCGCTCAATCCTCCCACCAGATCCCATGACCCAATGGCTCCAAGAAATCTCCACTTGCTCTCCCTCTCCTTCATCCTCCTCCCCGCCTTGCTGTCTTGTCCCAATCTTGCATCCTCTGCAAACACAAGCTTCAACTTCTCCTCCTTCGCCTCCGCTGCCCTCCAGAACCTCACCCTCCTCGGCGATTCCGACCTCCGGGGCGGCGTCCTCGGCCTCACCCGCGACACGGACGTGCCCTCCTCCAGCTCCGGCTCCATGATCTATGACCGCCCCATCGAGTTCTTCGACCGGGAATCCAGCACCACCGCCTCCTTCTCCACCACCTTCGCCTTCTCCGTCGGCAACGTCAACCCGGCCTCGTTCGGTGACAGCCTGGCCTTCTTCCTCTCACCAGGGAACGAGACGTTGGGCAGCCCCGGCGGGTACCTGGGCCTCGTGAAGTCTTCGCAGCTGACCAAGAACGCGTTTTTCGCGGTCGAGTTCGACACGAGGATCGATTTGCATTTCGGCCACCCGAGCAAGAACCACGTTGGGCTGGACATCGATAGGTTGGTTTCCGTCAAGACTGAAGACCCGATGCTGCAGGGGATTGATCTCAAGAGTGGGAAATTGATAACTGCCTGGATCGATTACAAGAATGACCAGAAGAAGCTGATGGTTTTCTTGAGTTACAAGAGCTTCAAGCCGCAAGATCCTCTCTTGATGGTGGATATCGATCTCTCTGAGTATCTTAAAGAAATGTGATATGCTGGCTTCTCGGCGTCGGCGGAGGGAAGTACCGAGCTCCATTTTATTCAGAGCTGGAGCTTTCAAACATTTGGCTTCTTGCCTGCGAGGCCGAAGTCGCATCCTCATAATGTATCCGATAGCTCTGTGACAATTAAGCCGCCAATTTCTGTGCCTGAATCAGGGAGTAAGCATCATAAGAGGCTCGGGTTAGGCCTTGGGATCGCCGGCCCGGCCTTCTTCTGTGTGGTGCTCGCTGTGTTTGGCTATATTGCGGTGAAGAAATGGAGGGACATTAAGATAGAGAAGAATTTCAAAGCAGAGGTTTTTGCTGGTCCTAGAGAGTTCAGTTATAAGGAACTGAAGACGGCTACAAAAGGGTTTCATACCAGCAGGATCCTCGGCCACGGAGCTTTCGGAACTGTGTATAAGGCCTTCTTTATTTCATCTTGTACTATCACTGCCGTGAAGAGATAAAAGCATTCCCACGAAGGAAAAACCGAATTTTTAGCCGTGTTGTCGATCATAGCTCGACTGAGGCACAAGAATTTGGTGCAGCTCCAAGGTTGGTGTGTCAAAAGGGTGAATTGCTGCTAGTTTACGATTTCATGCCCAATGGGAGCCTCGACAAGGTGCTATACCAGGAAGTCGAACAAGGGTCCTTGTTAAGATGGCCCCATAGGCTCAACATTGCAGTTGGATTGGCTTCTGTTCTTACTTATCTCCATCAGGAATGTGAGCAGCAAGTGATTCATAGGGACATCAAGACCAGCAAAATAATGCTCGATGCGAATTTCAATGCAAGGGTCGGCGATTTTGGGCTGGCAAGGCTGATGGATCACGATAAGAGCCCTGTTTCGACTTTGACCGAGGGAACGAAAGGGGTACTTAGCACCCGAGCATCTTCAGTATGGAAAAGCAACTGAGAAAACAGATGTCTTCAGTTATGGAGTGGTCATACTTGAAGTTGCTTGTGGGAGGAGGCCCATTGAGAGAGACCCAACTGATCAGAAAATGGTGAATTTGGTAGACTGGGTCTGGGGACTGCACTCTCCAGGGAAGATCATTGAAGCAGCTGATAAAAGGTTGAGTGGGACCTTTAAGGAGGAAGAAATGAGAAAGCTCCTTCTTCTGGGGTTGAGCTGCGCAAACCCCGATAGTGCTGAGAGGCCTTCTATGAGGAGGGTCCTTCAGATCCTCATCACTGAGGCGGAACCGGTTCTCGTGCCGAGGATGAAACCGAGCCTCTCCTTCTCCAGTGACTCAATGCTAAGCATCGAGGACCCCATCTCAGACAGCGAGGATATCAATTTTTCGCAACCCACATTGTGCCAGATTAAAGTAAATTGAAGTGTTAATCTCGTGCTCTCCCACGCACAAGCAGTTTGATTGTTTCATTCTTTAGATTTTTGCTTGTATATTAGTGTTGTTGATATTAATCCCGTGATTAGGGACATTTCGAGTTCAACATCCTGACACTCCTCTGTTGAACTATATAGTTGTTTGCAGCACCCCAAATCACTAATAGAAATTTAAGGCTTTCTCTTCTACTTGCAATTGCCACCTAACTATGAGACCTCCATTGGAAAAAAAACAAATGTTCTTCACCTATGAGATCGCAAATTGCAATGTAATAGGTACTATGTTTCATTAGTTAGCTAGCAAACCAAAGAGTGATTGAGAACTAAAACTACTTTGGGCTGTATGGAGGTACATCGGCTCTTTGAATCCAAGGCGAGTATTTTGACATTCAAAGCATTTGAGTCCTGTCAGATTTCTTGTAGACACGCTAAGAGAACTTAATGGAGTCTCTGCAGTTGTGTCCACACACAACCAAGACCCATTCTGGAATTGGTAAGTTTGAGGTTGCACTTGCCATGTGGCCATGAATAGGGAGATTGAGTTTCAGAAAATCTACATAACACAGTATGATGGCACTTATAGTGTAATCGAAACATTAGAAGGTAATGAATCATTGTAGATCGTGCTCAATTTTGACTAACTTATATCTTCGGAATGCTACAATTCTAGAACAGCAAAGTAGATCCTACAAATGGAATTAGGTAATATTCCCTTCACTTAATCGGAGTATGTCAATTGCTTCATATGATCCACTGATCCTATTTCAGCACCATTGGCTACAACTCAGCTCGAACACCCATCTTCATTTTGTCTTTCAATGAGAACGATCGAGGACTCGTGGTCATCAACGGCACATTAGAAGTAACAGTCCATCATACTCTAGTAGAAGTGGTTGGACATTCGTTTTGGTTTATTGTCCAGATTATTTGTCTTTCACCAAACTTGATGAAAAAGCAAATCACACTTTATCCTCAATTTGAAAGTGATACTCCCAAAAATCTGGGAATTCTAAACCCGTCAACCCTCATCTTCAGAAGTGATTATCAGATGATGCTTCTTAGTTCACAAATATATACAGGAAGAAGTATGAAGACTGATTTTGCAAAAAGTTCAGACTCCTTGGTGTCCAGCACAACCATCCGTTTCAATATCTGAAGATTTGCAAGGGACTGACGGGTGGTGGCGCACCTCTTCCTTATTCCATGCAATGAGAAGAATGCAATTGTTAAACGGTCGCCAAAGCAATGAATTGTCTTTGACCTTATCACCACTGAAGCTGGACGTCTGGGTCCTTCATCTCATGCAATCATCCTGTGCATCAGTTACAAAAAAACACGGAGGCGTAGCTTTACTTAGACCTGTTGAGTTTCCACTCCTTTTCTCTGTTCATATGAATTATCTGCGCCCTCGCATTGCACCTCCTCCACCTACGTAAGACATAATGAAGGGGCCATCTTTTACCAAAATCAGGATTCCAGCTCTGTCCATCAATGTATCTGTGATAAGGGAACAAGTACACTAGTGTTTGGACTCTTCTGCAAACTCAAGAATGCTAGTGAACACGCAGAGAACATGTACGTAGAAACTGAGATGCTATCATACCTACTATAACCGTCAGTACACATTGTTGTACCTTGTGTGCTACTGCTAGAGCTATGGATCGGAATTGAATCATCATAAGCAAGCATATAAACAAAATCGATGAGATAAAAGCACATCTCCTCTAAAAATTCCACCTTTTTGTACCTCTAACTTAAGCCACTGCCCCAGAGAATAAGGAATGCACTAGTAAGTAGGAATCACAAAGTTTCTTTCTTTTTCCTTTTTTTTTTCTTTTTTTGGGCTGAAAAGCAACCTCAGGAGTTAAGTAGCTATATAGCTATAGAGGGTCAAGAAAGTCGTTTACTTTAGTCCACAACACTTCGAGGTTCAGAAGTTTCCTACATCGCCACATTTGACATGTGTCGGGGACGATGATGACGGGGACGGTTGCGATGGTGACGGTGATGGTGACGGAAGAAGAGAGAGCACACTCCCAGCAAGAGCTAAGACCCTTTAACCAATGGAGGGCTGTTCTCTCACTCCTGTCAACACTTGCGCACTGCCTTTCACCTTCTAAGTCCAACACATTGGTGGATCTGCATTTCAAGGGCAGCAAATGTTAATGTTGTCTTGAATTCCATGAAGTTTCGATCGATTAGACTCGAAAAAGTCGATCGGGAAATCTAAGAAGGCTTGGAGCTTACACGGTTTGCGTTTCAAATATATTTTCTATCTATATGCGATAGTCCTAATTCAATGTAACTGAGATATGTCGTGATATTCCTAATATTTAAGGAATAATTACCAAAGATTTATTAATTAGTTTCCTAAACTGATAAGATCTTTAGGGTGGAACTTCTTGGGATTAGGAAAGTAGGGATCTGAAGATCTATTTATTCAGCATTGTACCTCGTATCAGATATGCTCGGAAATAAGAAATTATCTCTCTCCCGTGGACGTAGGTGGAAATTTTTCACCAGAACACGTAAATTTCTGTGTTTGGATTATTCTTGTTTCATCTCATCTAGTTAGGGTGCTTTTTCGCACAACAATTGATATCAGAGCAATCCAGGTTCTTCGTTCTTGTATTGCGACTTCTGACTAGATGGATGGAAAAGGTTCGACCATTCGATTCGATATCGAATGATTCACCAAGAAGAATAATTTTACACTATGGCGGAGAAGGATGAAGGATCTGTTGATTCAATAGGATTTATCAAAGGTTCTTTTGGGAAGATCAAACAAGCCGACCACCATCACCGACGATGACTGGGCCGACATGGAGGAGAGGGCATGCAGCGCAATCCGATTAAACCTATTAGACAAGGCCTTTCAATACGTGGCAGAAATCGAATCTGCTCCGGAGGTATGGCTCAAACTGAAAAGCATCTATATGACAAAATCTCTTACGAACAAGTTGTTCTTGAAGAAGAGATTGTATTTGCTTCAGATGAGTGAAGAAGGAGATCTGTTGGAACACCTCAACGTGTTCAATCAGATGATCAGTGAACTTACAAGTTTGGAGGTAAAGTTCGAGGATGAAGACATAGTGCTTCTACTATTGGCGCCATTGCCAGATTTGTTTAACCACTTGGTGACTATGCTCATTTATGGCAAGGAAACCTTGGAGATCAGAGAGGTAGGGATAAGGACACCAGGAGTGTCACAATTTTCATACGACGCTCACTTGAGTGCCATAAATTTTTTTTCACTCACTTGAGTGCCACATCAGAGTAAAATAGATAACTTGAGTGCCACTTCGAGCGAAAGTAGATCACCTAAGTGCCATTTCTGACAAATGAGCTAACATGGATTTTTTAATTAATTTTTCATCTGATGTGAATTTTTTTAATGTTATTTTATTTTATTGATTTTTTAAATTTTTATTTTTCTTTTTATTTATTTTTTTTTTTTTTCAAGGTTGGTGAGGGTCGCCGGTGACCTTCTCCAGAGGCCTTGCCCTCAGCCAAACTGGGCGAGGGGCACCTCGCTATTGGCCGGTATGGCCACGAAGGCCCTTGGCGAGGCCCTTGGCGAGGGCATTGCGGCCTTGCTGCCGTGAGAGAGGTGGTGAAGGCTTTCGCCAGATCCGACGAGGCTGCCTCGCCCGCGGCCGCGAAGGCTCTCGCTCGATCTGACGAGGCCGCCTTGCCCGTGGCTGCGAAAGCCCTTGGTGAGGCCTTCGCAGCCTCGCCGCTGCGGGCAAAGTGGCAAAGGCTCTCGCCAGATTTGGCGAGGCTGCCTCACCCACGGCGGTGAAGGCTCTCGCCAGATCTAGCAAGGTTGCCTCGCCCGTGGCCAATGAGATGGCCTTCGTAGCCTCGCCCAGGGCCTTCGTGGCCAAGGGTAAGGCAGCCATTGCCCAAGCCGGGTGAGGCCTTCACAGCCGGGGAGGGTCGCCGGTGACCCTCGCCGGCATTGAAAAATATTTTTTTAAAAAATTAAAATATTTTCCACGTCAGCTTTGTTGAAGCCACGTTGGATTTTCCGACTACCAAATGGCATTGGGCACTCAAGTGATTACTTTTTCAAATTTTTGACATTCGAGCGAACGAAAAAAAAAATTATAGCACTCAAGTGAGCGAAAAAAGCTACGACACTCAAGTAAGCGCCATACAAAAATTATGGCACTCCTAGTGTCCTTGTTCTCGGAGAGGTAACTGCTACCCTAACATCAAACGACACTTGGAAAAGGGCAAGTAGTTGAAAATCTTTGGGAGAGGGACTTTTTGGAAAGGAGAAAAGCAGTCAAGAAAGAGGAAGATCAATGGATCGAGGATCAAGCCGTAGGGATCGATCAAAATCCAAGGGAAAGTTCAAAGAAAGATGCTATGGGTGTAATGAGGAAGGGCATATCAAGAGATTTTATCCAAATAAGAACGAGAAAAAGAAGAAGGGCTCGGATGAAGCAAGTGTAGCCGATAGTAGTGAGACTAATGATGGGGACGTCTTGACCATATCGTTGGGGAAGGACACCTTTGAAGATTCGTGGATGTTGGACTCGGATGCATTTATCATATGTGTCCTCATCGAGAAGCTTTCGATGAGTACAAGGCATATGATGGTGGTTCAGTTCTCATGGGGAATGACACTTCATACAAGACCGTGGGAGTTGGAACCGTGAAAAGCAGGATATTCAATGGCATGATCAGAACCTTGGCAGATGTGTGTCATGTACCAAGTCTAAGGAAAAATCTGATTTCATTGGGAGCACTTGAATCCAATGGATCCAAGTACTCAGCTCAAGGAGGAGTCTTGAAGGTGAAAAAGGGAGCTCTAGTTGTTCTAAAGGGATAGAGGCACGGGAACCTATATCGACTTATAGGAACCATAGTGCAAGGTAGAGCATTTGTGTCTACGGATGCTAGCACGGAGATAGATAACACCTATCTATGGCATATGCATCTCGGGCATATGGGGGAAAGAGGATTGATGGAGCTTCACAAGAGGAATGCACTCCAAGGTATGAAAAAGTGCAAATAAGATTTCTGCAAATTTTGTGTGTTTGGAAAACAATGCAGAGTACGGTTCAATGTTGCAACTCATACGAGCAAGGGTGTGCTTGAGTATGTACTCATGGATGTATGGGGTCCTTCATCAGTAAAGTCAAAAGGTGAGAAGGAATACTTCGTGACATTCATTAACGAGTTCTCTTGGAAAGTTTGGGTCTACTTCATGCACACAAAAGTGAGGCCTTTGACAAGTTCACAGAATGGAAAGCCGAAGTTGAGACTTCAATGGGGAAGAAGCTTAAGTGCTTAAGATCAGACAATGGAGGAGAGTACAAATCGACACCGTTCATGGAGCTTTGCAAAAAAGAAGGGATTAGACGTCACTTCACAGTTTCGGATACGCCCCAACAAAATGGCATCGCGGAAAGGATGAACCAAACCTTATTAGAGAGAGCTTGGAGCATGTGGCTACATGCGGGACTGAGCAAGGAGTTTTAGGCAGAAGCTGTCTGCATGGAATGTTATCTTGTGAATTGGTCTCCATCAACTACAATTAAATGCAAAATTCCCGAAGAGTTATAGACCGGTAAAACTATCGATTATTCTAATTTAAGAATATTCGGTTGTCCTGCTTTTGTACATGTGCAGAGTTCAAAGTGCTTGAAGTTGGATCCAAAGTCAAAACAGTGCATGTTTCTCGGTTACGAGAAAGGAGTGAAAGGCTACAAATTATGAAATCCAAGTGAGAAGAAAGTTCTGACGAGTAGGGATGTTGTGTTCGATGAATCTGCAATGTTGAAGTCAAGCTACGTGCCACATGTTGCTGTTGAAGAGGAGAGTGATAAATCTATCGTTAAGGTGGAGCTTGAAGTTAGAGAATTTGTAGAGAATGGCGAGTCATTCGATGAAGCTCCGGAAGTTAAAGAAACGGTAGAAGTTCCTCGTATCATTGCGACAGGTCGAGGAAGGCGCACTCTCAAAGCACCGGAGAGGTCCAGTTTTGAGGACATGGTTGCTTATACTCTTACCGTAGGCTCCAGCGATCCAAGCTCCTATCATGAAGCTTTGAAAAGTGTTCACAAAGAAAAGTGGATGACCTCGATGATGGAGGAGATGGAGTCATTACAAAAGAATGAGACATGAGAACTTGTGAAGAAGCCCAAGGATCGGAAAGTCATTGGCTGCAAATGGGTTCTTCAAAGAAAGGAAACAACAACGAAGAAAGAGCAAGAGAGATACAAGGCTCGACTTGTTGCTAAGGGCTATGCATAGAAGGAGGGGATCAATTACAACGAAATATTTTCCCCAGTTGTAAAACACACGTCAATTCATGTTTTATTAGCTATGGTGGCCATGTATGACTTGGAACTTGAGCAGCTAGATGTGAAGACGGCATTCCTTCATGGTGACTTGGAGGAGAAATTTTACATAAAGCAGATCGAACGCTTCAAGATGGAAGGGAAAGAGAATCACGTTTACTTGCTCAAGATATCACTTTATAGTTTGCAGCAATCTCCGAGGCAATGGAATAAAAGTTTTGATTCTTTTATGCTTCATATTGGCTACATAAGGAGTGTGCATGATTCTTGTGTCTACTACAGAGTTTTGGATGATAAGTCGCTTATTCTGTTGATGCTCTACGTTGACGATATATTGATTACTGCAAGAAAAATGAGAGACATCTTTTCCCTAAAGTCTCAGTTAAGCAACGAGTTTGAAATGAAGGATCCTGGTACTGCAAAGAGAATCCTTGGCATGGAAATTTTTCGAGATAGATGTGCAAGTAAGCTTTGGGTAAATCAGAAGAAGTATGTTGACAAGGTATTGCAGCAGTTCAACATGGGAAAAGCTAAATCGGTTTGTACACCCTTAGCAAATCACTTTAGATTATCCGAGAAACAATGCCCTAGTTCACATGAGGAGGTTCTAAAGATGTCTCGAGCACCTTATGCCAGTGCAATAGGGAGCCTCATGTATGTTATGGTTTGTAGCAAATCGGATTTGGCTTATGCAATGAGTCTCGTTAGTCGATATGTGAGCAATCCGGGGTGAGGAGCATTGGGAAGCTGTTAAGTGGATCTTTGATTATTTGGCTGGAACTACCGAAATGGGTTTGATGTTCAGTTCAAAGGAAGAATCGATCAATTTAGCAAGTTATGTCGATTCGAACTTCGCTGGTGATTTGGACAAGCGAAGGTCCATCACAGGATATGTCTTTACTTTTGGAGGTGGAGCTATTTCATGGAGGATAATACTTCAGTCTACTATAGCATTGTCTACAATCGAAGCTGAGTATATGGCAATAACCGAGGTTGCGAAGGAGGGAATATGGCTGACTGGTTTGGTCATGGAATTGGGTTTAAAGTAGGAAAGTGCTACACTCTATTGCGATAGCCAAAGCGCAATATGTCTCGCGAAGAATCAAGTGTTTCATTCCAAAACGAAACACATTGAAGTTCGGTACCATAAGATTCGAAAATTGTGGAGAATGGTAGCATTGCTTTGAAGAAAATCCATACAAAAGATAATCTCGCGGATATGCTCACGAAGATGGTTACTACGGAGAAGTTCAAGTCCTGCAAGGACTTGATTTCTCTCACCCATCATTGAAGTTGACGGAGGCCGCACCGGTCTAGGTGAGGGTGTACCTTTGCGAAGCCATGGTGGAGAGAGAGATATAAATGTTTTCTTGATTTGAGTGGAGGCTTGTGGTTTATTCAAGCCAAAGGTGGAGATTTGTTGATGTTGTCTTGAATTCCATGAAGTTTCGATTGATTAGGGACTCGGAAAAGTCAATCGGGAAATCTAAGAAGGCTTGGAGCTTACATGCTACGCATTTCAAATATATTTCCTATCTACGTGGGATTTCATGGGAAATAGTCCTAATTCAATGTAACTAGGATTTGTCGTGATATTCTTAATATTTAGGGGATAATCATTAAAGATTTATTAGTTAGTTTCCTAAACTAATTAGATCTTTAGGGTAGAACTTCTTGGCAAGGACCAGCCAAGGCGCCGAGGATGGCGGCGGCGTCGACGGGGAGTTCGACTTTGCTTCTCTTCCGGGTCATCCGGCTAAAACCACGACTCGCGTCGGTCTCTCTCTCCGACGACCATCAGCCCTCCGACCGACTCCACTCCACCAAGCCTCCGTCGTTTTCCAGCAGCGGCGATGGTCATCCAGAGATGATCCTTAGATTTTGCGAGACGAAGAGAGGGAGGTGTGAAGCGTGAGGTCTGAAATTTTGAAATAAAGAAAGAGAGAGGGTGAGGGAGAAGACGCCGAAAAGGAAAAGAGACAGAGCGCGCGCATTTGGAAAAAACTATTTTCTTTTTTTTTTTTCCACATCATTTGACACATGTTAGCTTCTTAACGGAACAGATACGTCACGTAGGACAATGACATGGCAGTATCATGCCACTGAATATTTTCTCAAGAGAGAGAGAAGCAAAAAAGCGAAACCCTTTTCTTCATTTCGAGGCAAATTGCTCAAAAGGGTACGACCCAATTCGAAGGAAGATAAAGAAAACGAAGGCGGATCAAAGAAATGGCATGCGAGGACAATTCAACTCTCCGAGATGGGGACGCCCGCCAAACATGCTGATGGAACAGTCCACATGACGACTGCGTCCTTAATGAGACGCCTGGTCACCGGCGGTATCCGGTGGAGGGGGGGCGGCGACCGGCTGGCAGGGGCTGAGGACTGGCCCCTCGGAGGTTTCTGACCGGCAGAGATTGTGCCAAACATGGCCGAACCCTTTCGCTGTCTCCATTACTGGGTTTGCCATTTCCTGCCCTGCACTGGAACGTGCATGGCCGAGTGACGATGACCCCGTTTTGGGAGAAGCAGGGGCCATAAATGGTGAAAACCGGAGACGTGCATGGGGGCTGAAGGGTGTGGGAGCGCGACCGGCTATCGCCGGTGGGCCCCGAACGGTACACCTGATGATGCGGTGTTTGCCGCCTTGCTCACGCGTGACAAAGAACGAGAGAGAGAGAGAGAGAGAAGGGGGGGGCGATCTCCTCGGCTCGTGGCAGTCGATCGTGGCACTTGGGATGCACGGAGCTAAGATTGGGGACGATTTGGAGCGGTCAAAGCTGAGGTCATACTCTGAGTCGTCGGCTGCTCGATGCTAGATTTTAGGGTTATGATTCTGCTTCTTCTTCTTTCTTTTTTTCTTCTTTTTGGGAAATTACAAGATGATCAGAAAGCAGGTGGTCCCATACTTCAAGTATGGAGTGTGGAATCAATTCAATTCCTGGGATCTAATTTTGGAACTCAACTATCAAGAAGTAGAGCAACGTTGCATGCTCTCGTATTCGGTTGGATAAATCGTAATTTCTACCTATAACAACACATTACAACCTAGGAATTTTCCTAGAATATCTTGCCATAACATAGAGTAATCATAGCTCGAGGTCAGACAAGAGCCTTCATTCTTTCCATGTGGTTTTTCTGCCAAATGTTTGCTCAAGTCCACCGACGGTGTGATGCAGCAAAACGGAATTACAGGACTCATGGGTCTCCGCGGAATTCTGATTTTAAGAGGTATTACGAAGAAGCGAGGACCACTTGATCCTCCCTTCGATGATAGGGGCTTCGATTTTTATCCCTACATTCTCAAAAAGGATCATGGCGCAATGACAATTATCAAAACAGAAGAACTAATGCCCTTGACCAGGAATGGAAGGGCGCTCGGATCTGTGTTGCAACAAGATATCAGTATGGAAAAGCAAAACTTGAGTTCAAGCAGGAATGAATTGAAACTTAGACCCTCCGCTTGATCAGGAATTAGTAAGTCCTAACCCGCCGACTTAGTGGGCGCCAAGAGAATCAAGGATCTCCCCACGTGAGAAACTCCAACAGTTCATATCGTCTGATGCGCTCTTTTTGCTCTTCACGTTGGTTTTATCCAAAACAGAATCCCCTGCTTCACTTTCTAGGCTCAAATTCGTATCACCTTGTTTTTGGATCCCTTCCTCCCCCGGCACTTCAGAATTGAGCAATTTGGTCTTCCATTTAATCCCAACTGCCCTCGCCTGATCTGAAAAATAGACCTTAGATACAGGGGAGCTGCAAATTTCTTTTTACGTCTCATAATCAGCCGCAAAAGTGTTTCCTCCCTCCAACAGTCTCCATAAAGGATTCAGAATGGAGATTGCATCATCATTTCTCTCAAAAGTTTCTTTCAAGACCAGAAAATCAGAGACCGGCTCTGGCTCCTTGAATTGAACGAAAACTGTAGTTTTATCCAAAGAGTAGACTGAAGTAACGGAGGTTGGGCCAAAAACTTTGGTGATGCATTCCTTTATCTTCCTTGCCTTGAGTTTGGGTGGGAATCCCCAAATCAAGATAATGTTCTCAAACAAAATCCTCGAGCATCAGTTCTTGCAGTAAGTTGATCCAACAGAATTCCCAGTCACACTGCCAGTGCTTAAGTTAATAATGTCTCGATTGTTCCAACTGACAAACAGACGATTGACATATTTCTCAAGCATTTCATCATGTGCCAAAATTTCGGAAGAAGAACGAGAATGGAACTTAATGCCAAGATGAGAGCATGCCTGTGCAAAGACACAACCAGTCATGAAAGCATGATACCCTAACTCATGCTTGGCCCCGGCATCCCAGATGGAGGCCCTGTGATTATAAATAAAAGAATTATTTAAAACAAATCCGCCAAAGAAAGAATTAGCCGGGGAAAAAAGGGAATTAATGCATGCATTGACAGTCAAAAATCACACGCATAATTGTGGATCTGAGCTAAGAAGAATATCACCACTACGTCCATTTCCGTAATCAACTTGAAGTGACTAATCACAGCTGGACAAAAAACTAATGAAACCCAACAATGCTCTATCATATCATCCCCATAACTATGTGGTTTGACCCTAGACCTAATGGGCACATGCAAAATAAAGCACAAAGAATTGGATATGAAAGGGGAAAAAACCTAGATATGCTGAATTTAGTAAATCAGCATATAAGCTATAAAAAGTATGGAACAGAGAAACAATCCCTTGATCATATAGATTACATTTGCTAAATACAAAAACTAGATTCATAAATTTGTCTAACTCCTCCAAACAGCTCCAGGTCTTGCTTTTGTAAGAAGAGCACAAACCTGGGGACAATCGTGACTCAGCATTCGCCACGCTTGTAGTATATAAATACATATCAATTGGTGCTTTTTCACTCTCTCCAGCCATCCCCTCTTTCTTGTCTTTCTTCTCCATCTTTGAGAAAGGATTGAAGCTGAATTGTAAGCGTGTCTGAATTATCTCTTCTAGATCAATACTGACGTGTAAGGTCCGACTGAAATGTTCTACCATCACTATAAAGATGTATCTATCGGTAAGTATGTATAACATTCATCTAAATTTCTAATTAGATGCCCCATCAAGTATCATTTTTACTGACATCTGTTGTGGAATGATCAAAAGCAAACAAACAATAAACAGTGAAAAGAAAGTACAAGTCGAGAATGAAGAGATAAGGGAATTCAACCTCACATCATCTACTTGAACCTCCACTCTCACGCAAGTTTTTGAAGCCAAATCGGTACTCATGTAACCTAGAGCAATTTGAGGCACAGAGATGTTTTAGACTTCTTCATCCAGTACTTAAGTATGTCGCTTGAATTCAAAAGAACTTTGGTGTCAATGATACATGGGAGGTGCTTGTTAGAAGAAGAGACAACTCTTCAGCAGCTTAAGGGAAGCTGACCAAAGAACTTCCTATATATATGGGCAACATCTGCATTATAAAAACAATGAGCTTCAGATGATATATAATTTAACTAATCAATGGAAAGCTAAGCTCTTGGCAATTATCATACCAAGACAGCAATTATGACCAACAATCAATTTCTGCTCAGAAGATAAGAGGTCAATAACATGACGAAATCCAACTGCCGAACGAATCTTTAACTTTTCTCCTCTGCAATTCTCATCGTCCACCTCTTTCTACATAAAGATATCTGTAGGTTTTTGGGGCAAGTTTAAACACATCTAAATTACATGGGATGGTATTATGTATTAATCTCCTCTCTGAGCACATAATTAGCAACTTGTATCTGAAATGCTGCTTTGCCCTTTACAGAACATCCAGCACAAAATGCAAAGCAACAGGTGCTTCAAAGTTCATGGTCTGGCTATTATTGTCATTGATCATTTCAATCCAGCGATCAGATAAGATTTCAATTCAGCTCAATTGTTGGAGATAAAAATTCGAGGCTATTGGAAAAATGGAAGAAATTAAACAGACAGACACAGACACTGAAGAAGTGCCCTCTTTACCCATTTCAGTGATATAAAATTACTCATTAAAGATTTAAAGAAAAAAACTATCCTCACAATTTTTCTATTTGCATTTGTCTTACCATTAGAAGGTCCTTATCGGTGTTGCAGTCTGTATACACAAGCAATGGTTGGAGACGAGTTTTGAACATTCGCACAAACATATACAATATCTTCAAAGTGATTTCTTGTAACCTGCAAGTTTCAACCTTTATCGGCAATTAGTGCTGAGCTCACCAATATGAAGTATATCAATCGTAATTAATGAAGATGACAGTCTAAACATCTATAACTCCAGTCCACCTCAAGTGAAAAAAAATCGAAATGAGTAATCTTACAGGCACATTCTAGCACTCAAAAGATACTTTAGCTAATAAAAAAGTTGACCCTCTACGGAATGATCTGTAATCAATGTTATCGCAAATGTTTCAATCAAATCATTGTCAGTAAATTCAGTATTATTATCAACTACATCGGCAGGCATGCAAAGGTCCTTGGACAAACATTTCTATGTTTGCCAAGCCAAGTCACCATGACTTCATTGCACACTTTTCGCAAAGGACCCTCCATCCTTCCCAATCTCTTTCTCCTTCCAGGAACATCAGTGAGACAAAAGAGCTAAAGGTGACCCAAACCACTTCTTGCAAGCCGGTAAGGATATAAGCAGACGATAGAACAGCGAGGCTCTTTCACAACAGTACCAAATATCAATATGGCAGTTGTTTTTGGTATGGCTTCTGCTTTTAGATATTGGATACTTCCTCGACTTTTACAGTTTGAAACTGGACTTTCATATGATTTCAAACACTCCAAAATATTATAAACACATCATATCAGCATGACAAGTTATCCCAAATCCATAAATCTTAAAAGTTAAAATATTACTTATTTGGTTGCTCATAAGCCAAAAAAAAAGGCCTCTAAATGACTGCCATAACACTGATCAGAGAAACTAATAAGCAAGGAGATCAGCCTCTTTCTTTCAAATACAAATATACAACATAAGAGAAATCACTGTCTCCAAAACCAGAAACTGAAAAAGGAAACTAAATACCAGAGAATGGGATTACCTGCTGAATCAACCTGAGCTGATGCGCAGTTAACCGACTAAGGGCAAGAGCGGGGCGCGCTCTATAGAAAATGGTTTGAATTTGCTGTTTTGAGTCATTTGAGCTCTCACTAAGCTGTATTTCACAATTTCTGTCATGTAACAACTCATCACGCCATTTCTTCATTCGGTTCTTTATTCTCTCACTGAAGAGAACATCTGCCATGCTGATCAAAGGTACATCTCTGAATTCCTTATGTTTATGCCGGGAACATGATGACTCCTCCAGATGTCTCAGCAGCTCATTTTCTTGTTCTCTGGATAAAAAAGATATTCCTGAGATTATTTAACATTGTGAATTTCCAGATTTAAGACTGCACGTGTCTATATCAAGTGAATGCTTTGGATTGGGCAAGAACATAACGAAATCTATCAATGAAACCACTATCCAGAACACAATCACATCCCAATTCCTTATTTATCAAGTTCAACAAAAAAATTGTAGTTCAGACTCAAGAAAATTGAATTGCTTGAATTATTTATAGCTACTAAACAACAATCAAAATTCACAAATTCCTTCTGGTTCATCCCTGAAGATACCCAATCAGGCAATCACCCATTAAACTTTAATGATTCAAGCGCAGCAACACTTGACTGCAAGCGCAGGTCTAGTTACTAAAAACCCAAAACATGTCTATATGTTCCTCAGAGCTACCATATCACATGAACTTATGATCATATCGTGGCCAACATTATCCAAAGCATTCAGAGCAGCCTCTGTGAAGAAAATTTAGACGCGTTTACCTTCCCGTATGCACGTGTTGAAATCGAACTGGTATTTTGCCAAGGAGTCGACTGAGGCAGCCTGGCAGTGGAATTCATAAGCTGCTGGGTCATCAAATGACAACTCTTGCCGAGGGAAAATATAGAAATTGTGACCAAAGTCAGATTTCGCAGGCGAGAAAGAATGAACCCAGAAAAGCCTGCCCTGATTTTACCGAAAGGTGACGACAATTTCAACTATCCAATCACTTGAATCAGCTCAATAAAAAACCAATGGCAGCCCTTCAATTCCAATCCCTCGTCCAGAGGGACACAAAAAATGCGAAAACCAGAGAAACTCGCGGGTGAGCGACGAAGCAGAGCTCCTGCGGATCCCAGCGGAAGGGACACACGCCGAACTGGACGACGGCGAACTTCTCCGCCGAATCCTTGACCTTCAAGTACCTGACGTCGTAGCGGTCGAACTCGAACGACTCTCGCCACGGGACGCTCGTGACCCCGGTCATCTCGAGGTCGACCGCCACGAAGTCCGCCGCCCTGACATGGTCCCTCAGGGACTCGAGCGCGGGCTCGAAGTTGGACCTGGTCACGTTCTCGAGGGGGAAAGTCGAGGGCGTCGGTGCTTGTGACGCCGCCGCCGCCGCCGCCGTCATTGCAGTAGTCAGGGCTCGCGATAGGGCACGAGAGAGTGCCCTGACGGGGCACCGGTGGTTCATCGTCGTAGCATGATCGGGGACGTTCCCTAGGGTTCACCGGAGGTTCTCCGCCTCGGGCCTCGGCTCCAATTGGCGGCGTCGCCATGAGCTTCCGCGGCCTCCAGACCTTCTCTCCCCCCTCCCCGATCTCCCCTACGACTACGGCTCTCGCCAGCCCGCAATCAGCGGCGAGATCATGCAGCTGCATCGCCCGACGCCGGCGAGGGCAGCCTCCGCCCGAGGCTGGCAACTGTCGCCGGCCCCGGGTAGGGCCGACGGACGGAAAAGAGGAAAAAACAAGAAGAAGAGAAGGAAAAAGAAAAGAAAAAAATATAAAAACTAAAAAATGTAAAAAATGAAATTATCCTGTTCCAATCGCCAGAACAGTGACGTACTTACCCGCTGATAAATATTTGACAGGCCAGTAAAACTGCGGTCCTTATTCGGTATAAATTAGATCTTCATGCTTTTATTTGGTATTATATTCATTTTAGACTTTTTTTTGAAAAAATGACTCTACTTTAAATACTGATTTGAAATTTTCCCCTCGAGAACTAAGCAGAGCTATTAAGGTTTTGATCACAGTAGCTGAACGCAATTCAGCATACAGTCTTATTTGTCAGCGAAACAGATGAACAAGGAAAAATGCTCTTAACTTTGTTCCATTTAAGGTTAGTGGACTGAAGGAAGGCGTTATTTGTGATGAAAGCTTTTTGAGATTCGATGAAATTGAGAGCGAAAGGTGGTCGAGAATTTAAATCGTGGACAAATGAATATAAGAAGCAGCACATTTCAAAGATGAGCTGTCCTTTGCGAGGGAACTTGTAGTGTATATAAAGTGAATGATCTGGCTTTTGCCAGCACGAGGTAAGATAAATTTATTATCTGCAGTCGCGGCTCATGTCAAATCCTCGATGGGTTAGCTCCCTCCAGAGCCAAAGTTCCTGGTTTTTAGTATGTCTGCCATAGCTCACCAATGTGTGATTGGTTGTCAATAGCTCTTTCCATATTGATGTGAATGGTGCGCTGGTGCTCCTGATGAGCCATAGTACTACAGAATGTACAGAGTGACAAGCTTTGGATCTATATGGCACTAGCAAGGATGGGTGGCATTCAAATGTGACCACATTCAGATTGTGTCGTGCTTACTGACTAGGAGGAAAATTTTGTTGAGGGTTGTCTTCCCATCCTGAAGACAGTTGCTTAGATTAGTCACTGCATCGGTAGGTTTTATTTGTTATCACATTCTTATTGCGGTTGCTACCAACTAAATGAAAGGGGAAAAGAGGTGAAATTAGGGTTTCTAGGTTTCGTTTTGTTTCATATGAATAATTTACAGCATGAGATGAACAAGTGCGAAATGTCGTATCCGATATTATCGATTCATTTTTTAAGTAAGCATCATATGCATTGTGGTGGTAGTTCACTAGTTTGGCAAAGGCATGTTGAACCACGACTGTGATTGAACTTTCTTACAAAACTTCATAACCTTTTAGACACGCTCCATTCAGGTCTATTGTTTGAAAACAATCTGCAGAAATTGTTTTTTTTTTCAAGAGCATTGATGGCTAGGCGAGCCCTTCTATTACCTCTTCTTGTTTTTATAAATCATCCAACAACCTTGAATTTACTTTTTATTTTTTCTATGTGCATATTCAACTATTAAAGATTAGCTTTTGGCGCTTAGCCCGTTATTATGCTTTTGATTTTGCTCCTCTTGCAATTTTGTGGATGTAACCTACGTTCAGGTCATGTTAATCACTCCATATTCTTGCCCCAATTCAGGTAAATGCATGTTTGACAAATTTTGATCCATGCGGTCGCTTTATGTCTCTCTGACCTCATATGTTGGGTAATGCAGGGAGGAGGTGGTGAGCCACCAAAAGGTTCCCTTGGTTGGGCCATTGACAATCATTTTTGCTCTTTAGACCCACTCGTGCAGAAAATGAATGCAGAAGGTGCTGCTTTACAACTTTGAAACAAACGTTGCAAGTAGTGAGAATCTAGTTGAGATTCAGGGGACCTTTCGAGTTCGAAACGTCCGAGGCTATCATGTGTTGCAAACTGCAAGAGTTGGGTAAGTTCAGATATCTCTCTTTGAATGTCCATTCAATCACTTGGGCCTTTCAAGTTTAAAGAATCTGAAAGAATCAGATGCTGCCAATTGCGAGAATTTAGTTGAAGTTTGACGCTTTGACCCATATAGAATATCTGGAAACGTTCTGTATCTCTGGATGTGCATCCTTTGAAAGATTCCATGCTGCAAATTGCCGAAATCTAGTTGAAATTCATGGTCTTTACAGGTTGGATTTACTGGCAAGATTGAATATCTCTGGGTGCTCTTCTATTAAAAGATTTACCAGACTTTTCCAGTTTAAAGACTTAAAATTTCACGCTGCAAAATTAGAATCTAGTTGAAGTTCGAGGCCTTGATTGATTAATTAGAAAATTTGGGTTGTTTTAATGTCTTTAGATGCATGTCCATTAAAAGATTACCAGACCTTTCAATCCATTAAAAGATAACAGACCTATCAAGTTAAAAATTGTCTTAAGGGATTCTATGCTGCAAATTGCGGGAATCTAGTTGAAATTCACGGCCTTGAGAGGTTGATTATTGTGCCGATTGAGTCATAAACCTTTAAAGTTTTACCAATTGAGTCTATTCGACAATTTGAGCCAAAAATTGCTAACATGGACATTGACCGTCCAATGTGTGGTATTTTAAGACCGACGTGTATTATTTTTATAATTTTTTTAAATTTTCTAAAGTTTCTAATTTTTTTTAATTCTTTTTTTCTTTTCTTTCTTTCTTTTCCTTTTTTTCTTCCAAGCCTGGCAAGGGCATCACGCCCATCATCCAATGGCCGTTGAGGGTTGGCAGACCACCACACCGGCCCTGGGTTGGCGAGAGTTGGCCAGCCCTCGTTGGGCTTGTGGGACCGTCTTACGTGGTCACGATTTCCATTAAAATTATTTGGATGGACTCAATTGGTAAATGTGAAAATATTTAAAATTCAATTAGCACAATTTAAACCGCACAAATACAATATATTTAAGACTTCTTCAATAAATTTCTCCATTTTCGGGTGAGAAAGCATTAGGCAGCGGGCACGCTCACTCCAATCCACACTAACGTGGAGCTCTCTCACATGCGTACTCGTACTTCGAGAACCATACGAGCCCAACAGTCACGCGAGACGCTCGACTCATAAACTGACTAGAATCCAAACCAAAACAACATGACCTCCCCCATCAGTCTTAATTAATAGTTAATTACAATGGTTATGTCGTAGCTACTGAGCATTAGGGATCGTTCATCGTACCCACGTTTCGTTCATGCACCACGGGACAATCTCGTTTATTATAACTAGAGAGAGAGAGAGAGAGAGAGCAAGCAGTTCTTGGAATGTGGGAAAACCAGCTTGGAGATCTGTGAAACCACCAAGTGAAGAGCTAGTGTCACGTGAATGAGATAAGTGGAGATTAGTGTAAGGGCATTTACGGAGTAAAATGATTCATTCTTACTAACTTTAATAATTGGCCGCCATTAGTTCTGTGTTGATGCCAAGACATATTCATTCTCATAGGATGCAAATGTACTCATCACACAGTTTCTTGATGTTATTGTTTTTGCTATTGAGATTTGTTTTCGTTTTGAACCCTTCAGTATATCATTTTAAGATGTAAATGAAATATTCATTTTGAACAAAAAAAAAAATTATTGGAGTAACCCCATTTGAATCCTCGATTTTAATAATTTATTTGTGTGTAGATCGATTTATATAATACGCTTTCTCAAGACATTGAAAGAAAAAAAAAAGTGATAGTAATTTGGAGGTGATAAAGGGATTTGAACATTTGGATATTTGATTTGATATCACGGGAAAAATCCCAATTAATCCCCTTTCTTTTGTCATCTTGCCTCCAAGTTATACTCGCTTAGACTGTGATATTCCAAATTTTATTGATTTTCTTTTCTGGATTTAATAGTGTCCATCTCATTCCCAAGATTACGGATTCTCCGACTTCAAATAAATCATCTTCCCACGCTGTAGCTGCTTGAGGAGACCATGGTAAGGAGTCATGGACTTTGAAGTCACAATTATGGTCTTCGCATTTATTCTCTCTATTCATGTGGTTGTATGCTGAAAACTAGATATATCAAAATGAGATATAAATTCATTTCTTAACTCATATCCAATAGCATGAGTTATTTTATGGGTTAGTTTTATTTAGTAAATTGGTTATAAATGACTTTAGAATGATAAAGCTCAAAATAATATAAGTATTAAATGGATTTACAACTTACCTAGACTCAACCCACCTCTATTACTCTCTCTTCACTCTCTCTCACCTTCACTCAATCACGCCCGCCACTCCGTCTTTCTCATCTTAATTTGGGTAAAAGTTTTTTCATAGATTGGGTTAAAATGGAAGTGTTTTAGCAATATGAGTCTGGTCGGATACGTGTTGGGTACGAATTACTAAATTTGTATTACATGTAAATGGGTCAATTTGGCTCGAACTATTTTTGACCGGACTTGACCCACCTATTTGATAGTTCTAATAAAACCCATAAATAAGTTATTTAAATTCCAACTTTGGTAAAACAAAAGAAAGACTTAAAAAAAAAAAAAGCAGGACCTATGGGGTCCCTCGACTTTTGCTTAATTACCAAACCGCCCCAAACCTCACGCGGGATTAACGCAAAAAAACCGCTTCCCAGTTGCCCCCGCGAACAAACCCTCGGTTTTCTTCATCGTCACTCCCACGTGGACTTTCCACTCTGTTCTGCCGCGTCCTATAAATAAAACCCAACCAACCTCATCCTTGTCTCCATCTTCTTCCTCATCGCCATTCCCTCCCTTCACGGTCTTCCACCGACCCCGCCAAGGCTACGAGTCCGTCGCTCTCTCTGTCGAAATGTCGCTCAATCACAAGCTGCGATCATCGTCCTCCCTGTGCCTCCTCTTCTGCTGCTTCCAGGACGGCCACGCCGCCGCCGCCGCCTACCACGAGGCCGCCTCCTCCTCGGACGACTGCGACGACAGCAGCAACCCCCACGAGGCGGCTCGATCGCCCTGCTCGATCCGTTACAAGTGCCGGAGCCTGGTCGCACGGTTCGGGAGGCGCCGGTGGAGGCAGGGCCACGCCACTGCGGCGGCCTCGGAGTTCGGGTACGATCCCATGAGCTACGTGCTCAACTTCGAGGACGACCGGAGCCGGGAGTCGGACGAGGAGTTCCCGGCGAGGAACTTCTTGGCGAGGCTGCCGGCGTCTCCTGATCGGTTGCTGCCGGGGAAGTTGCGGAGGGGAGTCGTAGCTTGAAGTTGAAGTCGTTTCTTCTGTAAAAAAAAATACATCTTTTTGATTTTGATCGACAAGTTGGGTGGGGCCTATAAACAGTCTTCTGAGGGATCCAAGTTGCCTATACATATTGTAGATTTCGGGATCTGAAATTCATGGAAATTCTGCTTCGATATGTTATCATCATCTCCGTTTTGCTTTCGCTTTTCGTCTGGAGTTTTTCGTGTTCAGCAATTTTTGCTTATCAAGTGGTGTTGCATCAGTGAAATGCGAACCGACAAGAAGCAAATTTAGTATTGGATGAATGGGATTTACTTTATGGATAACGTGGATACTAACTTCTTTTCTTGGGTCGACCAAAAAAAAATCTTCTTTTCTTGTGGATAAGGATTGGTAGTGGATCATGCCGACGCGGGAACGGCACGCTTGGGCCCGTGCCAGGGCATGTCTGGTTAGGTGGCGGGCCATGTCCATTTTGTGCGTAGGCTGGGTTAGGACTATGCTAGGCTCGACGCTTGAGAATATAATTGTGATTTTATCATGGAAAATTTTCGAAGAAATTTTTTTTAATTCATCTCATCATCCCAATTCCCAAGAAACTGATAAGAGTGGGTTTGATGGTGATATACATAAAAAAGGTGAAAATTTATAAATAAATGATTGTGCTAAAAATTTATCTATGTTAATTTAATTTGATTCCACGACAATTTATCCATAAATTTGATCAAAAGCCTAGAAAAGAATTACGTTTTTTTTTTTGGTGATATCTCTTTTCATCAAAACTAATTTTTAGGGAAGTAAAATCTAACAATTAAAGAAAACACATCAGCTTTTAATATACATGGAAATTTTGTTTTTTTGGTAACTAAATCCTACATAAAATAGAAAAACTTAAAAAGAAAGGAAAGTAAAATCGTTTGGGGCTGCTACTTTAAATTGCAATCTAACGATTGAGGGTAATTTTGTCTTTTCGACGAAAATCGAGCGGGACTTAATTGCACAGAAGTGGAACTAGTGCTGCCCAAAATTATTTAAATTCAATCTTGGCAAACACGGAAAAGTTAAAGAAGGCAGCAGCTTATCCCTTATCTGGTCCCTCGACTGTTGCTTAATTACGAAGCTGCCCCAAAAATGAAGGTTGTGGGGAAAAACCGAAGCGAAACGTAACGTCACGCGGGATAAACTCGAAGAACCGCGTCCCCACTTGCCCACGATACATCATCCCCATGGTTTTCTTCATCATTCGCACTGCCTCCGCTCCGCCGCCTGCACCGCCGCGTGCCACCGTCCTTATCCCGTCCGCCCTATAAATTACCCCTCCGACCTCATCCTCGCACACCCAAAATGCAGTTCATCCACAAGCTCAGATCATCCTCCCGCGCCTCCTCTTCTGCCACCTCCACGACGGCGGCAATGCCGCCGCCGCCGCCGCCTCGGGCTGCGACGAGGGCAGCCGCCGCAGGGCGGCTCGATCGCCCTGTGCGTGGCTCCGCTTGACGGCCCGGGAGATCCGGGACAAGTGGCGGAGCCTCATCGCTCGGATCGGGAGCCGCCGGAGGCGGCAGGGCCAAGTCGCCACCGCGGCCACCTCCTCGGAGTTCGGGTACGACCCGACAAGCTACGCGCTGAACTTCGAGGACGACCGGAGCCGGGAGTGGGACAGGGAGTTCCCGGCAAGGAACTTCTCGGAGAGGCTGCCGGCGTCTCCGGATCGGTCGCCGCCAGGGAAGATGGCAGGGGAGGAAGTCGTAGTAGCGCGCAACTGAAGTTTTTTGTCTCTGAAAAGATTTATTTTGATTTTGATCGACAAGTTCGGCTATCAGGGTCCACAGTGCCCATACAAATTGTAGATTTTTGAGATCTCAAATTCATGGAAAATTCATGGAACTTCTACTTTGATGTGTAGTTGTCATCTCCGTTTTGCTTTTGCTTTCTGTCTGGAGCGTTCCGTGTTCGAGCAACTTTTTGCTGATCAACGTTGGGTCAACAAAATGCGAACCGTAAAGAAGTGTAAAGTAGGTCGTCTTTTGGATGAGTGGATTTACTTGATGGACATGATAACGTGGATGGATGCAACTTCCTTTTCTTGTGGATAGGGATCGGTAGTAGGCCATGCATGGCCATGGATGAGGTGGCGGGCCACGTCCTGCCCCATGCCTAGGCCCGAATCGGGCCCATGGGGCCCTAATGGACCTACCTAGGTCCAACTTTTTCGTTTTGGATTCGGCCTTTGGGGTTGAGTCCGGTGGTTGGGCCCATGCCCAAGCATGGCCCCGTTAGCTGACTCGCTGTGTTGCTTTTTTTTTTTTTACCTGGGCCTGGCCAGGCCCATGGGCCGTAATGGGCCTACCTAGGTCTTATCATTTTTTTTTGGGGTTTTGCCGTGGAGGTCGAGTCCAGTGCTTGGGCCCCATGCGATTGGAAGGGATTGCAAGGCAAACATCGGGAACGACGGGCGGGAAATTTCTTGTTCACTTTTGTTGATTATGTAGACACATAAAGATGAAGGCTTTATTAGATTAGAAAATACAAACACTTGTATGGAGACTTTAGTTATCTCACCATGATAAAATGCAGACTTAATGTGAATATGGACCTAAATAAAAGTTATCGAGTTGGGTGAGATAATATTTCTCGTATCCAAGGGAGAGAGAGAACCACATGGACAAAGGAATAAGGACAATGGCTATCTCCAAAGCGATCACCATCTTGATTTGAAAATGGCAAGTGCCAAAATAATCATGGTCCTTGCCATCGCTTGAGACCGGCCACCGGCAAAAAGGAATAGAGAAAAAGGAAAAAAAGAAAAAAAATCAAAATTTTTTAAAAAATTATAAGAAGAATTAAAAATTTTTACATGTCGCTTATTTATTTACGACACATGGGATGGATGGTGATGACCGGACCATCAAGTCAATAATTTTTATCAAAATTGACAAAAAGGACTACATTGGCAAATCCTCAAAAGATTTAGAATTTAATCGACATAATTAAAATGTTTATAATCGATTTGTGAAAGGATTACATTGTCGCACAACTCTGATAAGAAAAGCCTCAATTGCCAGTCTAGCAATTGCAAGCAACGCGACTTCGACCAGAAGAAGAAGAAGTTTGAGCCAGCGGCGCTGCACTCGCACGTCAACCAAAAGTAATAGAAGTAAATGGGTTAAAGGCTGCTACGGGGCCCAACCGTCATGCCGCTAACCAATTGCAAGCCTCGGCTTTTGAAGCGGGAGCGGATCAAGGACTACCTGCTCATGGAGGAGTTCATGACAAATGAAGATTGGCTCAAGATGGCCACGAGCAACGATGGATCGTTTGACACCAGTGGCCATGGACGACCAAATCTGAAGAGCTGACCGAGAAGACGCTTAAACGCTGGCCAATGACCATGGAAGATGGCCAAATCTGGAGAGAAACGTGAGTAAAGGAGGAAGAAGAGAAAAAAAGTGATAAGATATAAAAAAAAAAAAAGAATTGTCTTTGGACAATTATGTCCCTAGCTATGCCGTCGAAATACGCATGTGCTAGCTAGCTGACCGAAGATTTAACCGGCTGTCAAGCTTAAGTCATTATTTGAGACTAAATTGTCATTTTAGATCCTTACTTGAGATAACGCTCATTTCAGGCCTTCTTTTAAGTAAACTCATCCACTTTGGGCCCTCATTTGAAATTTTCCTTAGATAAATGTAAGGCAAGATTAGTGGCTAAAAGGTATAGTAAAAAAGGGCTTGATTACTTTTATGTTTATTTTCCGATAACAAGGCTTACAACAACTAGATTAATGATGGTTTTAGCTTCTATACATAATTTGGTAATTCGTCAAATGGACGTTAAAATTCCCTTTCTAAATAGCAATTTAAATGAAGAAACCTATATTTATAACTGGAAGGCTATATAGAAATTGGTCAAGAAGATAAAGTTCGTAAATTGAATTACTTTTTGTAAATAGAATACTCCCGTGTGTCGTTTCTTTTATCTATATATCCAAAGGCATCTTGTAGAAAAAACACAAACTAAGAGATCACCGTTAACATTACTCTATCATTTGTTCCTTTTCTCCTCTGTCTCTTTCACGCTTTCTCTATATTGGATATCACTTAAAAGCTTGAATCTTGTTCATCTTTTGCTTGCTACATAGATATTAGGTGAGTTTAACACTCCACGTAGGATTTGTAGAAAACTACTCACAAATTGACACGTGGCAATCGGGGCCCACATGTCAGGGAAAAAACTGGCCTCTCTCCTCTCTCTCTCTCACGCGCTCTGCTCTCCATCTCTCTGCAACCCCACGCTCAACCCCCTCTCTCTCTCTAACACCTTCGCTCATGCTCGATGCACGACTAGCTTTGCTCTTTCTAGTCGCCATTGCCTCCGATCCATCTCCGGCAACAACTTCCCGAGATATTCAACCTCCGGAGACTCCGGCATCGTGGTCAACGCGCCGGACTTGTCGTACCCAACGTAAAACCCATCATCCTCGCCGACGACAGGCGAGTACAGACCGCAATGCCGAACGCCGAGGTAGAGCTCGTCTTCGGCTTGAAGACCGAACGCAGCAACTTCTGGATCGACCACGATATTCGGGAGCGCTTCTTCGCCGTCATCTTTTATGGGGTTGCGCCACGGAGGAAGAGGGGAAGGCATGGATAGGGTGCGGGCGGAGATGGCGGAGTCAAGCTTGAAGGACTTTTTTTTTTTTGCTAGGAAGCTTGAAGGACTTGAGTTCAAAGGAGAGATGAATTGAAGAAGGCTTCTCAGAACATGAGCGAAGGTGTTAGAGAGAGAGAGAGCAAAGTGCGTGAGAGAGAGGAGAGAGACGAGATTTTTCCCTAACATGTGGGCCCTGATTGCCACGTGTCAATTTGTGGATGGTTTTATGTAAATCCTAAGTGGAGTGTTAAACTCACTCAATATTTTCTCACAGTGAGGAAGGTTAGGGTCTGGTCACGGTGACAAGATATACATTGAGCTGACTGTATTGGATTGCGTGAATCCTAGAGAGAAAATCGCCATCTTCAAGACAGTGTTATTGATACGCCTAGTTCTAAATATTCATCTAATGTTTTTTAATCTCCATATCACGTATTTGGTTCGTCTATTTCGGCACTGGCTGGCATCTTAGATGGGCTTATCCATGTTAGGTGGGCTTTCTCATCATAAAAATACCAAATCATATACCCCTTATAATGTCGTTTGCTCAAGAGAATATGATTGAAAAAATTACGACAATTTAAATTGCACAACTTTGAATTTGTAAGTTTTACTGTGAAAGTACAATAAATCGAATGTGACATTTCCTTTTCTTTTCTTATCACTTTGTGTTGATTTCTTCATTAGACACAAATATAAAGGCTTTCTTAGGTGGCAGCAAAGGTCGTAGCTGTCGTTGATGACACAAATTTGACAATTAATTGAAAAGTGAAGATTCCATCACATGAACTTTACCGATGATATCAACGAACCTTTTCTTTTTAGGAAAAAAAAAAAGGAAAGGGCAAATTGCTGAGACGAGAAAATTGAATTTTAAAAAGAGTGCTGATTCAGAAACCATTCAATGAAAAAAAGGGGCAAGGATATTTTACCTCAACATGTCATGGAGGTCGTGGCCTAGTGTGGCTACAGATCTCCATTGGAGCGAATCAACGGAGGTCGCTACCTCCATAGCCGCATCTCTCTCTGTCTGAATCAATCCACGCGGTGGAGATGAGCCCGTCACCACGACCACTTGCGTGACCATAGATAAAAAAGGACGATTTTACAAATTATTATTCTTGAAAAATATTTTTCATGGAAAGTTTCTTTTAGCGAAAACAATTTCACGGAAAATAACTAGAGTCAAGTTCACTATGCGTTATGGCCCATTTGGCTCAAGAAGTCATTATCAGTTCATTGAAAATGAAAACTATTTTTGTTTTTAATTTTCCATCTTCGCGAAAACACGTTTGGGTAGGAAACTTTTCTGTAGAAATTATAACTAGCAATACATGTTTGCTTTGTTTTTTGATAATATGGAGAACAACACTAGAAGTGCTTTCTTTACCAAAAAAAAAAAAACACTAGAAGTGCCAAAAATTGTGTATAATGCTCATTTTAGTGCTAAAAGTTTTTTTCGGATCACTTATGTGTCACTTAAAAAAAATGATTACTTAAGTGCCAATTCCAGTCCGGGTCATCAAAAATCCAACGTGGCGATATTTTATTAATTTATTAGTCCTACGTGGCTCGCCCGCATGTCCAGTTAGCATATAACCCATAAATGACAATGTCTGAAAGTTGTAAATAGTGATCATTTAAGTGCTAAATTTTGTTTAAAGTTATCACTTCAGTATTGATTGGATTGTACGTTGTTGTTTTTGATGTCCATGTGGACTAGATTTTTTTAAAAAAATTGCTAAGTAATATTAAAAATTTTAGTTATAAATGCCAAGTAATCAATTTGGCGGAATTAGCACTTAAGTGATCGTTTTTTCTCCGATTTGGTACTTAGGTGATCGTTTGTTTCCCGATTTTTTTTTTTTGGTAAGGTAAGCAGTATATTAACTTTTCAACACACAATTTACAAGAGGAGTTGCCGAACACAAAAACCTCATACCTGAAGCAACACAAAAGTGTCACGACGGGTGCAAGCGTTTGTTTCCGATTTGGCACTTAAGTGATCCAAAAAAATTTTTTGGCACTAAAGTGAGTGTCGTACACAACTTTTGGTACTTTTAATGTTCTTCTCCCCTTGATAATATTTCCCATTCGCAATACATCATATTAATATATAGTGAGGCTTCAGTCTCTCTTTATACTATTTATGTTTGTTAACAAGAGCTATGGAAAAAATTATCTCACTAATCAAATTGAACCTTTTAAGACATTCCTTTCTGGATGATCATCTTAGCAAGCGAGAAATTACTGAAGTCATCCAACAATATGCTTTTCTTCTTGGCTAATTAAAGGGAATTCATATACCCATCATTAGTATATAATAGCATTAGAATTTCTTAACTTGTCTTAAAATGAAAAAAATCTTAAACTGGAAATTTCTTTGAAGCTTCCTGGAGCTACCGATTGAAAAGAATAATCCCTTTAGCTTAAAAATAGCTTCAACCTTAAAAAAAGTGGATGAGGAAAAAAAAACAAGTCACTTGGCAAGGGACCCACCCATCTTTTGAAAATTCTTGGGTGCACGCTTCTGTTTCATACCACTTTCATACTTGATTACGATAATATATCATAACGCCATATAACAATTTTACCGTGCTATTATGATGTTCTTGTACTTAATTACTTTGACGTATCATAATGTCATACATTAATATGCTATTATGATGTTATATTTGTTAATTTTTCACTGGTTAGAGAGAGAGAAGGAGATACGATAGGAGTTTTTAATGAACGTGGCATAGCATTTCTCTAATCAAGTAGTTGGAACTATGTAAGAAAGATATTGAAAAATTTCACCAATTAAAAAGGTTTCTTCACAGTAATGGTCCACTAGTTGTTAAGCTATGATACATGTACAAATATCTCTCTCTATATACACATATATCATGCAACTTGATTGTAAAGAAATCGAATTGAATAGACAAATCAACATAACATTTTACAAAATGACCAGATGCTAAAAAGAATGTGTAAGATACTCCTGTTAACATTTTACTCCTAAAAATTGCCACCATCTCTTTCTCGATACATTGCTAAAAAAAAATCGATAGCGGCTACTTCAACTTAATCTGCGTCTACTAAACCACATAAAAGGGAAAAAGAAATGAAGTTGGTGTCACCCTTCAGCAGCCGAGAAATTAGACAGGAATTTTGTTTACGCTAATCCCAATTGAATGAGCTATAAAAATGGGCACTTTTCTTTAGATTATTCTATCACCAATTTGCCAACATGAACATACGTAACCCAGTTATACAGTTCTCTAACCACTTATGACTATTGTATTGTTGGTGTGTTTTCTTATATATTTTCTATTAATAGAAAAAGCAAGTCGTGTCAAGAAGCACCTGCGTAGTTTCCATGCACCCTTCGCATAATGCTGCGGAAATTGCTCTATAATTTTTTTAATAGCAGAAAGTGCTGTGCATTGGTAACAAAACGTTGAAGGCTAAGAATGGTGGAGACCACAACAATATAATTGGTCAAAGTCTAGATATCGTAGGTGATGATCTTGGCTTAAAAGCTAAGCAAAAGAAGAATGTCCCCATGAAATAAAAAAAAGTTTGACAAAAAACAAAATAAAAAAGTAAATATATATTATTGAATAAATATTTAATTGTGGAGAATACGTTGGCCGACATTGAAAAAATAAAATTTATGTACAACATCAAAAATCATTAATTTTTTTTGGTCAGAAAAAATATTAATTTAAGGACAAAGACAAAAGTACCTTGGGCTAGAGGTAAATGATGACTAGATAGTCTTTAGGCTTGACATGGCATAGATATATCTAGTTTGAGGAACTCAAATTATTTTGGGAGAGATTTAGTTTGTACGTTACTTTGTCATACAAATCTCTTTAAAAAAGAACAAGTCAGATTGTAGATTGAGAATAATAAACTTTCCTTATTTGAATATTAAGTGTCATACAGACGGTTTTTTTTAATCAAATTCTGATTCAATGCGACGATTGATATGTTTCTGTCATCGACTCATCTACCTTAGCACCATTAGCATGTGATTATAGCTAGTTAGCTTTCTTTTCCACTTTAATTTGTTAATAGAAAAAGCAAGTCAAGTCAAGCCTTGCTGGATCTGACATTTCAATAGAAGCACCAAAGCATTGCCCGTCAGTTTTGCTCATTAAGTTCCACGCACCTTCTGCGCAGTGTCGCGGAAAGTACGCCTGCAATAATTGACTTTCCCGTGCAGCATGCATCGCAACGGTTCAATTGGCATGATGAGTCTTGGATCGTTGGATGGCCAGAACTCAGCATTGTTCAAGCAGGCAGAATAAAGAGGGTTGCGTGTGGGTTATCCAACGTCGAAGGCTGAGAATCGGTGGAGATCACAGCAGCGTGTGGATCGCGTCGTTTGAGCACTCCTCAGGTTATCGGTGACTCCTCGCTCTTCTCCTCTTCTCTCTTCCTTCTTTTGATCGCTCCACATGTTTTGATGAGTTGTATGAGAACTTTTGTTTTTTTCTTTAATGTAGCTCTCAATTGAGTTCTGAGAGACATTTCTGCAATTCTTAGATCTGGGATTCCATATTCCTCTTCTTTTGAGGCTTCGCTCCATCAATCTCGAGATGGAAAGAAAAGAATCTACTCATTCGGAAGATCCGATATACGGAGCGTCTTCCTCATCGACCTCTCCACATGTAGGTGGTTATGAAGGCGGCGGAACCAAAAAGCCGAAAGGAAATGACTACGAAGTGTTTTTGAGCTTTAGAGGGAAAGACACTCGTAAAGGTTTTACCGATTATCTCTATACTAGCCTTGTTGATGCAGGAATTCGAGTGTTCAGAGATGACAATGAGCTCCGTGTTGGTGAGGAGATTGGTCCAGAGCTTCTCTGCAGTATTACGCAGTCTAAGATCTCGATCCCGATTATATCTGAGGATTATGCTTCCAGCAAATGGTGCCTTCACGAGCTTGTTCAGATGTTGAAGTGTAGGAGAAGCAGAGGGCAAGTAGTGTTGCCCATATTTTACAAAGTGGAGCCCTCACAGGTGCGACATTTGACAGAAAAATTTGGAGATGCTATCAATGCACATAAAGAGAATTTGGACGAAATGGTTGTGAAGGAATGGGAAGAAGCGCTCAAAGAAGTCAGTTCCTTAAAAGGATGGGAATCGGAGAAAATTGATGATGGGTATGTTATCCTCAACTAAAACATTGTTTGGTTTCTCATAACTAGATCTTACTTAAAAAAGAATATAAATATTGCCATCCTATACTGAAATGTGGTGTTTTTTGACAGGCATGAAGGAGCATTAGTTAAAATTGTTGTCGAGAAGTCATAGGCGAGTTAAAAAGACCTTTTCAACTAATTGTTCCCAAAGAGTTGGTCGGAATTGATAATCGTGTAGAAGAAATTATGAGCTTCATAGATGCTAAATTTAATGATACAAGGATTGTTGGAATTTATGGAATGGGCGGTATCGGTAAGACAACACTTGCAAAGGTGTTGTACAATAAGCTCTCTAGTCATTTTGAGTATCTTAGCTTTGTGGGAAATATTCGAGAAATATCTCTACGTTAAGGGCATTGAATGTCTACAAAAGCAGCTCATTCATTTATATACTAAGAAGTCCAGATGATGTGTATAATGTCGATGATGGAATCCATATTATCAAATCTCGATTTACAAGTAAGAAAGTCCTAATTCTTTTTGATGATATGGATGATAAGGCTCACTTGAATGCTTTGGCTGGAGATAGTAGTTGGTTTAAATTTGGAAGTATAGTCATCATAACCACTAGAGACAAGAGTATTCTTGATGAGGCTAGGGCAGCCTACATGTACGAACTCAAGAAGTTGCCATTGGATCCATCATTGATTTTATTTAGTAGACATGCATTTGAAAGGATTCTCCTCACAAGTGATTATGAGGTTATCTCTCGTGATATTGTGTCTACCTTTGGGGGCTTCCCTTAGCTCTTGAAGTTATAGGTTCTTTCTTGCGTGAAAAGAAAAATAAAACATGGAAAGATACATTAAAGAAATTAAAGAAAGTGCCTGACAAGAAAGTGCAAGATACGTTGATGATAAGTTACGAATCATTAGATTATGAGACGAAACAGATATTTTTGGATATAGCATGTTTTTGCATTGGATCATCTAAACAAAGTGCAACTTATATGTGGGATGCCTGTGAATTTTTCCCGGAGAATGGAATTGAAGTATTGAGCCTTATGTCGCTAATCAAAATTGATGAAAATGGCAATCTAATGATGCATGATCAACTAAGAGATCTTGGAAGGAAATTGTTCGTCTAGAATGATCCAAAGGAGCCTCAAAAGCGCAGCAGATTATGGATTTGTGAGGAAGCCTTGGATGTGCTTGACAACAACAAGGTAAGAGCTATCTCTACTTGTCTTGGTTAGTCAACGTGAGTCCTTCTCTTTCTTGTTTGAGATAAGATTATTGTCAGTCTCCAAAACTTTTCACTTTTACCAGCAAAAGAGCTCTTTCAGTTAGAAACTATTTTTGCCTAATTCTAGGACATAACTGAGGAGAAATTTCTTGATCATTGACGATTTATTTATATCTTTACCCGGTAGTACATGATGAGAACACTCTCCTTTTGGTAACTTCAACACAACAACAAAACTACAAAGAAAAACCATAATGTTTGACAAAGCACTTTCAGAGAAAACCTGACATTTATAAATTGTTGGGGCACATTCTTTTTGCACATATCTGTTTGATGCATGTGTTTGATGTTTGGATTCTTCTTTTGATTTCTTGTGAGGTTTTTTCGCTCTTTTTTCTTTTATTGAGTATTGACTTCTTTTGAGTTGTTTGCTATGATAAATGAGACCTCCATCCATTTGTGATGATTAGCTATCCTTGTTCTATATTTTCCAAACTGGGTTAAGTATAGATTGAGTCTCCTAAGTATCGCCGCCAGGCGATTTAGTTCCCCTATCCCTTCTTTTTTTATGCTCAATGTAGTCTTTTATCTTTCACAATTTGTACAATCAAGTCTTTTTTATTGTCAACCGCTAGTTGATACCGTCAATTACTGATGTGGCTTTCATATTTATCTATTTATATATGCGCAACATTGTAATTAACCCTCTAAACATTTATTGTTTTCATTCTATAGACTTTTCATTGTAGTACATAATTTTTTCTATGAATTTGCTATTTTTTTATGATGATGGATAATTATTGTATGAACGCCCTAATAACATTTATTGTCAAATTTTGACTACCACGTTATTATAGATATATCTACAATGGTCAACTCTTAGTGAGCATTTTATTTAGTACATATTTAGTATTTTTATATCATTTACGTGTTAAATATGAGCTATTATGATTTATAACTTTTTACTGATTTATTTTACATCATTTACTTATGAAAATATTTTCTCATAGTGAATATTCAAACAACTTTTCAATCATAACAGTCATCACTTATTGCACATTTCGTTATAGTCACTATATGATTTTAATATTATTTATTTGTCAAAAATGAACCGTTGCACATAATAAATGATAAATCCCTCAATTGTTTCCATTCCTATAAAATATATGTGTAACTAGAACTAATATATGTGTACAACTAAGTGACACATGTTATGTGGTAAGATCTGTGAATTAAAATAAGACATTTGAAGGAAAAAGTTGAGATTTTACAATAAGTGGGATTGACAAATGCATAAGTATTCTACTTAGATCTTTTAACACTCGAAATACTTTTAACTTCTCTTGCGCACTACAGTTTCAAGACCTTTATCTTTCCTATTCTTCTCAGATTCAATGAAAGTAAAAAGCCTACACCATGATAGTATGATATCAAATTGAAATTAGTCCTTCTTTTTATATACGATCGGTCTCATTTCATCAACTAAAACTTATGGCCCATAATGTTTCGTAATTGTAGGGCACTAGTAAGATTGAGGCCCTTTGTCTTCATTATGGCTGGGTTCGTGTGACTGAGGACAAAAAAAGCTACCGAGGTGAACAATTTTATGAACTCACCAACTTGAGGTTCCTTCAAGTGGATGGTCTAAATTTCACCGGAGATTTTCAAAACTTGCTTCCTCAATTAAGATGGCTTTGGTGGCACCATTGTCCCACATATTTCGAAGTGGCCAACTTTCATCCGAAAAAATTAGTCGTGCTCGATCTAAAATGGAGTAGCATTACAGAGGACTGGGGAGGATGGGATCCACTCAAGGTAAGAAATTGAGAAGATATATCTGTTGTGAATAATAATGTGTTACCGAAGGTGCAATTGCACCCAATTCTCCTTTCTTTCTTTTATAAAGGTTTAATATCGCTCTTCTGTAAAAAAAAAAAGGTTTAATATCGTTCCTCGGATTTAGGATTTTCAGGTAAATATAAGAGGAATTTATAGCTATCTAAATACTCAGAATCTTCTGCCCCTTAATATGTTTAATTGATAAAACTCAACAACCCGTCATGCTTAACCTTAGACAATACTAAAAAAAAAAATTACTATATTAATTAACATCTATTGAAAATTTTAATTACTTAATTGTGCCTATTTTGTATTTCGTTAATCTAGCTGGTTTATGGCTTCTAAGATAATTTCTCCCCGTGCAAAGGCATGTCTTTTGAGCGATTCTTGTTATATCTCTATATCAATCTTCTTTCCTGGAGAAACAGAAACTCCCACGCAGTGACTTGTGTTGTACATTCATACTGAAATTCTAAATCATTTTAATCTTAGAGTTTTGATATAATTTATGAATTGCTTGCACAAAATATTTAATCATTATAATTGTTGATTATGGAAGTCGTCACTGTATAACACAAATATAAATTATTAATGTTATGAGAGTAATAAAGTTATCCTTCTAGTGGCATTAATTTTTTATGGAATACAACATTCTTTTTATCTTGTGCATATAACATTAAAAAATTGCTTTTCATAATTAAACTACCCGTTATTGAAGTGTCATATGCTTTTTGATAATAAAATTTGCTTGTGTCTAATCAATGGCATCACCATAGCTCTTAAGAACTGAATATATTTTCTTTTTGAAAATTTGTCCGAAAATAAACATGGTTAGCACTTGTACGTCCCTAACATTCTTTTTGCAATGGATATGTTTAAAAAAATCAATATGGTGGTGTAGCCTAATACTATTAAAGAACATTTAAAATCAAATAAAACAACAGTGAAAGAGTAGTGGAGCATAGGTATTTTTCAGGAATCTTATAGGTTCTTATAAAAAAAAAAGCAAGGAATAGTGGAAAATCACACATTGCAGCTGTCCAATTTCACTGAGGTTTTCCTTTGTTTCTTTCAGATGGCAACCGAGCTAAAAGTTCTCGACCTCTCATATTGTGGACATTTGAGAAGAACTCCCGACTTGTCTGCTTTCAAAAGCTTGGAGATTTTGATTCTTAAAAACTGTTGGAGTCTGGAAGCAATTCATCCTTCTATTTGGTATATCAAGACCCTTGTCTCCTTGAATGTCTATTGTTGCAGGAAACTGAAGGAGATATCAGCAAGAGTAGGGAGAATGGAACAATCGAGGGAGCTTCTCATAAATGACATCACTATAAAAAAGAACCCTATTTTGAGATGTTGTCTGATGAAGCCAAAGACTTTAGATGACCTAAGTTGTGATAAATTTGCTCAACTTCCGAATCTATGGGTTTTGTGGAGTTAACTCACCTGAAGACTCAAGGATTGAAGAATTGCCTGAATCTATTGGTTCTATGGAAGCTCTGGAGACTCTTGATGCCTATTGGTGTGAATCATTAGCTCGCATACCTAGCTCCATAGGCAATCTAGCATCTCTGTCTCGCCTTGACCTAAGGAGATGTCGATTGCTAAGAGAGATCCCCGACTCGATTGGAAAGTTGGCATCATTGACTGAGCTGAAATTAACAAGGACATCGATTATAAAATTACCTGAAAGCATTGGGCATCTGCAAAATTTGAGGATCTTGGACATTGAAGGAACTCTAGTTACGGAATTGTCTAGTGCCATTGGATTGCTGGCAAAACTAAAAAAGTTGAGTGCAAGATGGTGCCGAAATCTAAAATTACTGCCTAATAATATAGGCGAATTGGTGTCACTAAACGAGCTTCGTTTAGACGGATCAGGCATTTGGGGCTTGCCAGAAAGCATTTCTAAGCTCTCTTCTCTCCAACATCTCAGCCTTGTATTTTGCGAAAACCTTCGAGGAATACCGGAACCGCCCTCCAGCTTAACATCTCTGCACATCGATTTTCCAAGTCCATCGTTACCATTTCTTTCCAAACTAACCCTTCTCGAGGAACTCACTCTTTTCGATTGCCGTCCACTTGAATGTCTCCCCGAGCTTCCCGTCCGACTATCCAAGGTTCGGCTTCCATCTGTTAATCGGGAGGTTGATTTGTCCCGCGAGGAGCGCTTATGCGAATTGATCCGCGACAAGTCCTTGGGGCTAAGAAAAGCCAAGAGACGCCGGGACTGGGATGTCCAGAGGTATATTTCTCCGTGGGTCCATTACGACATTGAATGGGCATATTCCCCGAATGTCCAGAGGTAAGGAGCCCCAAATTCTCCGGAGGTGACGAGCCCAGGTGTGTATCTGACTGAGCTTGAAGGAAGATCAGCAGCTCCCATGGCTCTCCGCCTCGGGCCTCGGCTCCAATTGGCGGAAGCCTCCAGATCTCCCCTCTCCCCGATCTCCCCGCGACTTCGACCGGCACCCCGCAATCCGGCCCTGCAGCTGCACCGACGGAAGCACCACCACCGCCAGGCCTCCTCGAGGCGCGCGAGCAGCTCCACGATGCCCTGGGGCGACGGTCCCCGTCGTTAGGCACGTTCAGAGAGCCTATCAAGTTCAATGGCGGAGGTTCGATTCTTTTCTGTTTTGTTCTTGTTTCTTTCGTTCCTTCTGCCGGATTTAGTTTTTGCTGTTTCTTTCTAATTTCAATGGTCGAGGGTTTGCTGAACCGACAATTGATGGATTCTTTGTCTAACGCGTCCTACTGTTTGCTGAACGTTACAGAATGCGATAATAGCCTCGGCCTTTGTGTGATTCGGAGTTTCTTTTACAGCCAGGTTTTTTTTTGATCTCAGAGAAATGCCGATGAATAATGTTTTGTTCTGTATGGAAATGTCGAGGACACTTGTCGATTGGTCCGTTTTGAAAAATTTGAAGAAGTTTAGACATTTAGCGAAAAACCCTGTTGACAAGATAGGTAGTCAAGCACATCCTTTGGAGGATGATGACATCGATGATGAGGAAATGACAAAGATGTGACTAATTTCCTCAAGGGAAGATATCCAAAAAGGATGCCTTTCATTGATCATTATTAATTTGTCTGCCCCTGTAAAATTTTGATGCACATTAATGATGGACTTTATCTTCTGATGAAATCAAATGTAATGAATTTTTGAGAAGGATACTGATGTTTTGTTCAGAATCAACTGAAGTGGACCTTTTTCATCACAAATTGGGCAATGATTCTTATGGTGGTCAAAATGGACAGAATTCACACGTGATGATCCTCATTTTGCTCCAATTTTAGAGAATGTGGCTTGTTTAAAATCTTCATTTCAAATGTGAAGATATTGTTTGTCCCTCGCAATGGTTTTACAAATTATTGGCCCAGCTTGATAAGTCCCTAGCTTGAATTTTCATTGAGCTTCAGATGGATCCATTGCAGAATTTCGAGAATTGTGGAAAAGAAAGGCAATTGGGGCAGAACTTTGAAAAGACTCATATTAGTTCTAAGAAAGGGTTTTGATAGGAGCCTCAATAATTTTCCATTGGTCATCATCCCATTTGAAACCCTGCAGATAAATTCCCGATTCTCTACAGTTAGAAACTTTTTATTTTAGTCCTATACTATTTGGAGAAGATTGGTGAACATATATAGTACACGTTCCTTGAAGAAAAGTGCTGCTTTTAAAGGGTTGTGGGAAAGGTTGATCACAATCATCTATTGACTATCTTTATGATGATCAACATGGCTGGCCTTCTTAAATCGATCATTTTCACATTGTGTGCTATTAGTGATAATTGGTCAGTTTCAATAGATGACGAGGTCCTAGATTTAATGGTTCATTCTGTTATACTTGTAATGGGAAAGACAGCTCCATATTGGGTGCATTAGTTTTTCAACCTCCAAACCACAAAATGAAACTATTTCTGAGAGTGAAACTGTCAAGTTAGGATAGCTCCAGAGAAAGCTCAGGACTAAAATCATCATGTTACGAGGAGGTTTTCGTTAAAAACATCGGATAATCTTTGGGGATTGTAGATCTAAAGTTCCAGTCTATGTTGGATAATTAACATTGTAGAATACTGGAATTAGAGTTAGTTAATTGATGCCAGCACAAGAAAAATACATCTTTCACCTCATATCAGCAACTTCTTAATATATAGAACACTTAAACTTGCTTTGCAGAGCAGTCTCTGCGTCAATAATTTAGTTCACAATTTGCATCGACACTAAATGCATGTACAGTTATGGAGCAGATCTATTACTGCCTATGCTGCTCTAGCTTGTATGATGCAAAATGGTGCTGTAAATTTTTTAATCATTTTGTCTCACAGGGTGTCACCTTGGAAGGGCAACATGAAAATACAGATTCCCATTTGGTGCATGAAAACCATGGACAACCTCACTTAAATATTTCTGGTCTATCTGACGTTGCATCTTTAGCAAGAATCGAAGGCACCATGGATAAGGAAGGTCAATGCCTGACTGAGGATATTTTCAATCGGATGGATGAGGAACATTTAGCTTGTTCTGAAAGACCTGAACAGAATAGAGAAGCCCATAACCAAAAATATGAGTTTCCTTACCACTCACCTGGTTGCCCATCCATGGGGCAAGTTGGAAATCATCAAATAATGCCTGTTTTTGAGGGATTCATCATTTTGACTGATGATGAGAAGTCATTTTCTGATGATGGAGATATCTTTGAGAAGCTGGATGTTCAATCTGGTATTACTGAACATGCCAGCGTTCAAAACCTGCCTTCCAAATCTTCTTCTGTTCGTACACCGTTGTCCCCTTTCTCCACCGCATACAAGCTGCATAAGGCACCAAACTTATACAAGTCAGTTCCAAACGGCCTTCTTGAATATATGGACATCGGGAGCACTTTATTTATGAATGAGTGTAATGGAACAACTTCTTGACAAAGGAAGTTGAGCAGGCTCCTTATGGAAGGTCCCACTCTGATTGCCTTCCTCTTTCATATGCTGAATCTGCGGGATATCAGAAGAAAACCTACACATCTCCCGTCAGGAAGTTGTGGGATATAATAGCCTCCAAGTCTGGAAGTTCAGAGGAGAAAAGAAGTTTAAATCCTGAGCTTCCCTGCATTAGTGAAGAAAATGAGAATGCAGATGAGGTAGGTGATACATCAAAAGAGGGCATTAATTTAGATGTTAGAACAAGTGCAGCAAATAGAAAACCACTTGCTGATATTACAGAAGATCCTAATTGTCCTGCTTCAGTTTCTGATACAGAGAATGAGATGACAAGATGTAGTCTAGATTCCATCAGAACAGAAATTAGCTTTGCTGGGACTCATAGAAAGGCTAAACAGAAGCCTGGGAAGCGGGAAAGCAGCAAGATGCATAGGGCAAATGACAGCACAACCATGCCAAAAGGGCTGAATGCAGGGAAGAGGCCTGTGGAAGTGCCTAATAACAGGTTCAGTAAGCAAAAAACCAGCCTCAGGAAAGGTGACAACATTGTGTCTCATTTGACTTCATTCTTGTCACTGGTTCAACAAAAACAAACAGTTGCACCTTTCACAGGTATCGACCACATCTTTTGCTACAAGTTCTGTTCTCGAGTTCCCTACTAAGACATATGAGTTAAGATTGCTTCGGGTAAATTATGTCGTACTGCTATTTTGCACTTCAAAAGGGTGCGTTGTTTTTCCTGGATTCCTTGTTGGAAATTTGTGATGCTACATTTTATGGTGCTAGATTTCTCTCACATACCGTCACTGGACTCAAATAGTTCAGTAGATTTATGTCTCATTCTCTGAATTTTTCTAGTTACTGTATTAAATTAGAAGAGCTGAATTTGATGTTTGAAATCTGTTTCACTGATAGTTGGATGAAGATGGAATCTGTCATCATATTTCTTTGAACTGATAGCTGTTTGTTTCATGAAGAAACTTTAGATGAGTGAGGGCTTTCATCAGAATAAGCAATCAGTTGCTTTTGGCTTTACTATGTTTATGTACTCAAGATAAGTCTATACTGGATTTTGTTGCCAACCATTTAGTTTAAGACTTCTTATCTTTAATAGAGAAGAGGGACATTAAAGTGAGAGCTCTTGAGGCTGCTGGAGCTGCAAAACGTCAAGCAGAAAAGAAAGAGATTGAACGTAAAATGAAGAAGGAAGCATTGAAACTTGAACGTGCAAGAATTAAGAAGGAAAACACGAGACAATTGGAGCTTCAAAGGAAAAGGAAAGAAGAAGAGCAGAAGAAAAAATTGGCTCATATTGCCATGAAGGAAAAGAAGAGGGAAGAAGAAGATAGGAGGGAGAAGGAAAGAAAACGTGTTGAAGGTGCTTGGAGGAATTAAGAGAACCAAGAAGACATGCCTACCAAAAAGGAGCAGCAAGGACCAAAATATCTTACTGCAGTATGATCTATCCAGTGCTATCTTACGCTTTTTCTTTTTTTTTTTTTTTTACCTTTTGTTAGTCCTCATGGTAGCATGGACCTCACATGTGTTTCGGGATAATATGTTCCAGAAGAGGGGAGAATCGGGAAATGAACTCGGAAAGAATGAAACATTAGAGACAGAAAAAAGAGGTGCTTTTCCGGAGAGGATACTGGAGAATGAAGCTGAACTTGACCAGGGCTTAGGCTCTAAACCCTGCTCAACTGAAAGAATTTGTGTAGATGGAACAAATAAGGTACAATTTCTGATTCAGGCTTTCTTTGAATAAATAAACTAAGTGCAGTCGTCAATGCATTGCCTAAAAGGAAAAGAGAAAATAAGTTGAAAAGAAGAGCCAAGAGAGGTGGGCTTGAAGGTGAATTTAATTTGGAAATACGTGGGACTTTGCTTGCCTTGTGTGATTTTTATTTTCATCAAAACAATTATGGGAAAAATTATTATCTCTCTCCTTACCCTTACAGTATTTAATATGCAAATATTAGAAAAATCCCGCACTCAATGCAGCTTTGCAGTCCTTTTTGATAGGCTGGAAAGGAAAATTTATAATTGTACAGCAGCAGAAACTGCAGGAGTAGATTTAACTTCCACATCATCTGAAATCCTGTATGGGCAATTGTCTCAAATCACATATAGAATGACTTTAATTGATTATAGAATGATATTCTTATTGTCTCCTTGATCTGTTTAATTGTGCTTCCTGGCATGGTATTGGAATAGCTACACTTCAGGAGCTGGAGATGGCAATAATTTTGTCCAACAAACTTTCCGAGTGGTTATTCCGTGACTAAGGCTTTCGTCCTTGCCTTGTCTGTCATTTTACTGAAATTGTCAGTAATGCTAGCTGTAAATGTTAAAAGCTTTCTCTTCTTCATTGTCAATAGCTTGTGCCCAAAGCATTTTTCAGTAAACAGCTTGTACTCAGTTGTATAAGCTACTTCTAGAGAGATGAGGGTTTGTTTGATCTGCTGAAGGAAATTGCTTGCCTGTACTCTTTCATGCTGAGAGTTGCTTATCATCCAGGCAATAAGCATTTTGCATAAAGCAACAGATATTGGGGACAGTGTCAGCAATGGCAATCAAGAACGATCATACGAGATTTCACCCTACAAATGTTCGGATGATGAAGATGAAGACGAAGATGAAGATAATACCCCCAATGACAAATTTGTACCTTCATGGACGAGGTCAGTTGACTCGTTATGCTGTACTAATTGAACGTTCTTTTGAGAGAACCAAACAGGTGGCATGGAATTTGGTTCTGGAACTGCTACAATGTTTCTTCTTGGTCTCTGTTGTCACCTTATTTACCCTTATATCATATGTTAAAATCCGGGACTAGGTAGAGGCCACTCGTTAGCAACTAAATGGCTTTTACGTCTTTCTGCAAGCTGGAATTTATTTCTATACTTATGCTTCTCTTTTGCGGCGAAAGTCGTATGGCGCAGGCAATTTCCTCTCAGCAAAGAGTGGATCCAGATGTAATTTTGCCCCCAGATAGCTTTTGTAGTATATCTGAAGGTTAGTTGGACTACTGACTCTAATCTATCAAACTGTAACTTCTACTTTACTGACTAACTTCAAATAACCATGCAGTGTCATGCCTCGGAAGTTTCAGCTAAAATAGGGAGCACGCGACTTGCCAAACGACCCTGCAAGGGGATCTAGTCGTACTTTGTACATTTTCCTCGCAAGACATAGGGTAACATTATCTCATCTATTGGGGTCATCTTTAGTAGTTACACATTCTTTTGTGATCAATCTCAAGTTTCCACTTTCTTCTCTTATGAGCTGTCGCTAAACTTAACGACTCAAATGCCTTCCCTTGTCAAGAGTTGGCCGACCTTATTAGGTCCTTCCTTCAGTTGCTAAGATTTCGTGCGCCATAGCCCTCTTTATATATAGTGAATTCCACAAATCGAAACGGCTGTCTCGTTTCTACGGGTAGCGTTGCTTCCTCGATTACTATCATGCCGCATGGATTAGACCTGTTTAGGAATGTGCTTCTCTCTCAGTGCAAGCACGAGCATAGTGATGACCCAATGACGTGTTTGCATAGTACTGAACAAAAATTCCTTGGATTCCAAAGCGTGTGCGCTGATGGCCATTTTTGTTCCTTTTTGTGCAGCAGCAGCAGAAGAATGGTGGGATAATGATTACTTTCCGCAAGATTCCAAGCCGAGGAGGACTCTTAGATTTTCTCAGGGTCGGTTGGAGTAGCCACTTTAATCATTCTAAGCAGAGGATCATTTGGGGGGTGTGCATCTTCACATGAAAAGTAAAGCCACTTGCTTGGAACGATGATTATATTCATTGGCTGATTTATCGATAAAAATTCCCAACCGATACATTTGTGCTAATGTTTAACTCAAATTAATTTTCACGTTGCGAAAATCGATATAACCGTTCCACATTTATCTTCAAACTAATTCTGGGTTGCCGAAAATCCCAACTCAATACCCCCGTGGTGAATCTACTGGAATCTTAGAGTCATATTATGGTAAATGTGGCAATGAGTGTACTAATTGATGATTTTTCGTGACACGAAAATTAGTTTGAAACAAATATGACGAGAGAGAATTGGTTCAGGGTTCTTCATGACACGGAAATTGGTTTATGGTAAATTTGACATGGGCATATTGGTTTGGGATTTTTTTAGTGGTATCAGCCCTTGATTTGTTGTGAACGTGTGGCCCTACCGCGATGCAGAAGTTAACCCAAAATTCCATGCGAAACAAGAGAAAGTCAGAGGGAGGATTTGTGCATTTGGAACGATTTTCGATTCTTACTCTTTACTATTATCAAATTGTGCAACTCATATACTTTGATATATTTTGAGCTTTAACATCTCTTTGAAAATGTTTATCGGTTATACTTTACAAAAAAAAATATGTCGGTTTTTCCTAAATACTTATTACATGGAACAAATTGTAAATTTTTTGTCATTTGATTACTCGACAACTATTCTCATAAATGTTATTATTTAACTCCCGTCCAAACTTGTGCTATAATCGTTCAACAATTAAAACGGATTAAAAGTTTTTTGAAATCTTGACTGAAAAAAGTTTCCCTTTGGGACGACGCCATTTGGCGGAGCTCGCTTGATGTCGCATCCTTTGGTAACCGTTAAAAGAAGGGAGAAAAAGAAAGAAACATGCCCACCATCCTCCTTTCGTTTCTTTTCTCTCTTTTTCCCGTTTTTATTTCGGTTAATATCACAAAAAATGTCAAACTGATATACCTATTACAATTTTACCTAAAATTAATTTTTTGACCACAAAAAACCCCAAATATATACATATGTGGTAAATTTACCCAAAACTAATATTTTAACCACTAAAAATCCCAAACTGGTATATTTGTGACAAATTTACTTTCCGTCAGTTTCCATTAAATTATATTTATACTATAAAAAATCATAAATTTGTATACTTGTGACAAACAAAGGGTAAAACGTAAAATCGACACATCAGCCAACTACCGTGTGTCATTTAATAAAGCAATTTGAGATCAAATTTAACGGAAATAAACAGAGGGTAAATTTATCACATGTATACCAGTTTAGGATTTTTGGTGGTCAAAAAATTAGTTTAAGGTAAAAATTATCACAGACGTATCAATTTGAAGTTTTTCATGGTATTAACTAGACATGGCCATGGGCCTTTTTCGGCCTGAAACAAGTCCGGGTCAAACCCGGACCGGCCCATTGACCGGGCCCGTGGTTTAGAACCGGAACCAGCCCGTGGCCTACGAGGCCTGTTCCAATTCCAACAATTTTGGAACTGGCCTAGAACTGCCGGTTCTGAGCCCGGTTCCAAAAAAAAAATTGTAGCAGGGCGTGTACATTTTGATTACATTTTATATTGAATAATTCATTATTTCATAATTTGATAATTCATGATTTTTTATTTCATAATTTATTTTTTAATTTTTAACCGACCAGTTCCGACTCGGAATCGGAACTGGCCCGGAACCGCCGGTTCTGGTTCATATATGGCCACGAACCGGAACTACCGGTTCCTAACCATGGCCATGTCTAGTTACTATTAACCCCTTTTTTTTTCTTCATCTCTGTTCCTTTTTATATATTTTAAGCCCAGACGCGCCAATTCCAACCGTTTAAAACCCTGTTCCTCTTCCCCTCCCTCTCTCTCAGAATTCAACTTACAGCAACATTCTTCCCAAAATCATTCGCCATCGCCGCCGTCGATGACATACCCATCCGGCAGCTCAATCCTCCCACCAGATCCCATGACCCAATGGCTCCAAGAAATCTCCACTTGCTCTCCCTTTCCTTCATCCTCCTCCCCGCCTTGCTGTCTTGTCCCAATCTTGCATCCTCTGCAAACACAAGCTTCAACTACTCCTTCGCCGCCTCCGCCGCCCTCCAGAACCTCACCCTCCTCGGCGACTCCTACCTCCGGGGCGGCATCCTCGGCCTCACCTGCGACACCGACGTGCCCTCCTCCTGCTCCGGCTCCGTGATCTACGACCGCCCCCATCGAGTTCTTCAACCGGGAATCCAACACCACCGCCTCCTTCTCCACCACCTTCGCCTTCTCCGTCGGCAACGTCAACCTGGCCTCGTTCGATGATGGCCTGGCCTTCTTCCTCTCGCCGGGGAACGAGACGTTGGGCAGCCCCGGCGAGTACCTGGGCCTTGTGAACTCTTCGCAGCTGACCAAGAACGCGTTCGTCGCTGTCGAGTTCGACACGAGGATCGATTCGCATTTCAGCGACCTGAGCGAGAACGACGTTGGGCTGGACATCGATAGCTTGGTTTCCGTCAAGACTGAAGACCCGATGCTGCGGGGGATTGATCTCAAGAGTGGGAAATTGATAACTGCCTGGATCGATTACAAGAATGACCAGAAGAAGCTGATGGCTTTCTTGAGTTACAAGAGCTTCAAGCCGCAAGATCCTCTCTTGACGGTGGATATCGATCTCTCTGAGTATCTTAAAGATATGCGATATGCGGGCTTCTCGGCGTCGACGGAGGGAAGTACCGAGCTCCATTTTATTCAGAGCTGGAGCTTTCAAACGTTTGGCTTCTTGCCTGCGAGGCCGAAGTCGCATCCTCATAATGTATCCGATAGCTCTGTGACAATTAAGCCGCCGATTTCTGTGCCTGAATCAGGGAGTAAGCATCATAAGAGGCTCGGGTTAGGCCTTGGGATCGCTGGCCCGGCCTTCTTCTGTGTGGTGCTCGCTGTGTTTGGCTATATTACGGTGAAGAAATGGAGGGACATTAAGATAGAGAAGAATTTCAAAGCAGAGGTATGTGCTGGTCCTAGAGAGTTCAGCTATAAGGAACTCAAGACGGCTACGAAAGGGTTTCATACCAGCAGGATCCTCGGCCACGGAGCTTTCAGAACCGTGTATAAGGCCTTCTTTATTTCATCTGGTACTATCGCTGCCGTGAAGTGATCAAAGCATTCCCACAAGGGAAAAACCGAATTTTTAGCCGAGTTGTCAATCATAGCTCGGCTGAGGCACAAGAATTTGGTGCAGCTCCAAGGTTGGTGTGTCGAAAGGGTGAATTGCTGCTAGTTTATGGGAGCCTCGACAAGGTGCTATACCAGGAAGTCGAACAAGGGTCCTTGTTAAGATGGCCCCATAGGCTCAACATTGCAGTTGGATTGGCTTCTGTTCTTACTTATCTCCATCAGGAATGTGAGCAGCAAGTGATTCATAGGGACATCAAGACCAACATAATGCTCGATGGGAATTTCAACGCGAGGCTCGGCGATTTCGGGCTGGCAAGGCTGACGGATCATGATAAGAGCCCTGTTTCGACTTTGACAGCGGGAACGATGGGGTACTTAGCACCCGAGTATCTTCAGTATGGAAAAGCAACTGAGACAACAGATGCCTTCAGCTATGGAGTGGTCATACTTGAAGTTGCTTGTGGGAGGAGGCCAACTGAGAGAGACCCAACTGATCAGAAAATGGTGAATTTGGTAGATTGGGTCTGGGGACTGCACTCTCAAGGGAAGATCATTGAAGCAGCTGATAAAAGGTTGAGTGGGACTTTTAAGGAGGAAGAAATGAGGAAGCTCCTGCTTCTGGGGTTGAGCTGCGCAAACCCTGATAGTGCTGAGAGGCCTTCTATGAGGAGGGTCCTTCAGATCCTCATCACTGAGGTGGAACCGGTTCTCAAGCCGAAGATGAAACCAAGCCTCTCCTTCTTCAGCGGCTTAATGCTAAGCCTTGAGGACCTCGTCTCAGACAGCGAGGATATCAAGTTTTCGCAACCCACATTGTGCCAGATTAAAGTCAATTGAAGTGTTAATCTCATGCTCTCCCATGCACAAGCAGTTTGATTGTTTCATTCTTTAGATTTTTGCTTGTATAATAGTGTTGTTGATGTTAATCCCGTGATTAGGGACATTTCGAGTTCAACATCCTGACAAACTGCTCTGTTGAACTATATAGTGGTTTGCAGCACCCCAAATCACTAATAGAAAATTTAAGGCTTTCTCTTCTACTTGCAATTGCCACCTAACTATGAGACCTCCATTGGAAAAAAAACCTATGTTCTTCACCTATGAGATCGCAAATTGTAATGTAATAGGTACCATGTTTCATTAGTTAGCTAGCAAACCAAAGAGTGATTTAGAACAAAAACTACTTTGGGCTGTATGGAGGAGGTACATCGGTTCTTTGAATCCAAGGCGAGTATTTTGACATTCAAAGCATTCGAGTCCTGTCAGAATTCTTGTAGACACGCTAAGAGAACTTAATGGAGTCTCTGCAGCTGTATCCACACACAACCAAGACCCATTCTGGAATTGGTAAGTTTGAGGTTGCACTTGCCATGTGGCCATGAATACCGAGACTGAGTTGCAGAAAATCTACGTAACACAATATGATGGCACTTATAGTGTAATCGAAACATTAGAAAGTAATGAATCATTGTAGATCGTGCTCAATTTTGACTAACTTATATCTTCGGAATGCTACAATTCTAGAACAGCAAAGTAGATTCTACAAATGGATTAGTTAATACTCCCTTCACTTAATCGGAGTGTGTCAATTCAATTGCTTCATATGACCCACTGATCATATTTCAGCACCATTGGCTTCAACTCAGCTCAAACACCCATCTTCATTTTGTCTTTCAATAAGAACGATCGAGGACTCGTGGTCATCAACTGACACATTAGAAGTAACAGTCCATCATACTCTACTAGAAGTGGCTGGACATTCGTTTTGGTTTATTGTCCAGATTATGTCTTTCACCAAACTTGATGAAAAAGCAAATCGCACTTTATCCTCAATTTGAAAGTGATACTCCCAAAAATCCGGGAATTCTAAACCAGTCATCCCTCATCTTCAGAAGTGAATATCAGATGATGCTTCTTAGTTCACAAATATATACAGGAAGAAGTATGAAGACTGATTTTGCAAGAAGTTCAGACTCCTTGGTGTCCAGCACAACCATCCGTTTCAATATCTGAAGATTTGCAAGGGACTGACGGGTGGTGGCGCACCTCTTCCTTATTCCATGCAATGAGAAGAATGCAATTGTTAAAACGGTCGCCAAAGCAATGAATTGTCTTTGACCTTATCACCACTGAAGCTGGAGGTCTGGGTCCTTCATCTCATGCAATCATCCTGTGCATCAGTTACAAAAACACCGAGGCGTAGCTTTACTTAGACCTGTTGCGTTTCCACTCCTTTTCTCTGTTCATATGAATTATCTGCGCCCTCGCATTGCACCTCCTCCACCTACGTAAGACATAATGAAGGGGCCATCTTTTACCAAAATCAGGATTCCAGCTCTATCTGTCCATGAATGTATCTGTGATAAGGGCACAAGTACACTAGTGTTTGGACTCTTCTGCAAACTCAAGAATGCTAGTGAACACGCAGAGAACATGTACGTAGTAACTGAGGTGCCATCATACCTACTGTAACCCTCAGTACACATTGTTGTACCTTGTGTGCTACTGCTAGAGCTATGGATCGGAATTGACTCATCATAAGCAAGCATATAAACAAAATCGATGAGATAAAAGCACATCTCCTCTAAAAATTCCACCTTTTTGTACCTCTAACTTAAACCACTGCCCCAGAGAATAAGGAATGCACTAGTAAGTAGGAATCACAAAGTTTCTTTCTTTTCCCTTTTTTTTTTCTTTTTTTGGGCTGAAAAGCAACCTCAGAGTTAAGTAGCTATATAGCTATAGAGGGTCGAGAATGTCGTTTACTTTAGTCCACAAGACTTTGAGGTTCAGAAGTTTCCTACGTCACCACATTTGACATGTATCGGGGACGATGATGACGCTGCGATGGCGATGGTGATGGTGATGGTGATGGTGACGGTGACGGAAGAAGAGAGAGCACGCTCCCAGCAAGAGCTAAGACCCTTTAGCCAGTGGAGGGCTGTGCTCTCTCGCTTCTGTCAGCACTTGCGCACTACCTTTCACCTTCTAAGTCCAACACATCGGTGGATCTGCATTTCAAGGGCAGCAAATGTTGATGTTGTCTTGAATTCCATGAAGTTTCAATGGATTAGAGACTCAAAAAAGTTGATTGGGAAATCTAAGAAGGCTTGGAGCTTATATGCTACGCGTTTCAAATATATTTCTTATCTACATGGGATTTCATGAGAAATAGTCCTAATTTAATGTAACTGGAATATGTCATGATATTCCTAATATTTAGGGGATAATCAGTAAAGATTTATTAGTTAGTTTTCTAAACTGATAAGATCTTTAGGATGGAATTTCTTGGGATTAGGGAAATGGGGATATGAGGATCTATTTATTTAGCATTGTACCTCGTATCAGATATGCTTAGAAATAAGAAATTGTCTCTCTCTCTCCCATGGATGTAGGCGGAATTTTTTCGCCGAACCACGTAAATTTCTGTGTTCGAATTATTCTTGTTTCATCTCATCTAGTTAGGGTGCTCTTTCGCACAATAGCAAACACCCATTAGCGCATGTTAAATGCAAAACACATGGAGGATCAAGCAACGGATGAAAGACTAAAAGACTATAAGTTTGCTTCCCTATACGGCTCCAAAAAAAAAAGGCCATCCCTATCTGATCGGTGAGAAGATTCTTATTCTGAAAGAGGAAGAGTGCAATGTAAAAGACGATGCCAAGCATCTATGAAGTTGAAAATGCTGCAATTCAACTTCCAGGAGCCAAAAGATCCTCCCTTTTCGCCCGCAGACATGTGAACAAAAAAAAGAGAACTAGATCGACCCTCGCATGCCCATGCATCCGCGAGCCCGCAGTATTTTCCTTTCCTTTTCGTTTTTTGGTCGAAACAGCCCGCAGTATTCCGTCATAACAAAACGGATATCATCAAATCAAGAGTCAGACCAAACACGAATTGGTTCACATACATAGGAGCACACGAAAGCATGCAGACTGTTGCAGACATGTCATGCATGACCGATCCGCCGAGAAAAGGTAAACCAACTCCTTTTTTTTTTGGTAAGGTAAACCAACTCCTTTTTGTTCCTCTAGAAGAGAAAAAGATCGTGCGCGTCATGCTTGCCTGCGCTTTGATAACACTTCCCAAAGCTCTCATTACTCAGAACTCTTGCTGAACTCGAGGACACTTCTACTGGGTCTGAAGGAGAGAGAGAGAGAGAGAGAGAGAAGCAAAAAAGGAAACCCTTTTCTTCATTTCGAGGCAAATTGCTCCAAAGGGTACGACCCAATTCGAAGGAAGCTAAAGAAAACGACGGCGGATCAAAGAAATGGCATGCGAGGACAATTCAATTCTCCAAGATGGGGACGCTCGCCAAACATGCTGATGGAACAGTCCACATGATGACCGCGTCCTTAATGCGACGCTCGGTCACCGGCGGTAGCCGGTGGAGGGGGGGCGGCGACCGGCTGGCAGGGGCCGTGGACTGGCCCCCTCATGCTCTCTCCTTGGAGGTTTCTGACCCGCAGAGATTGTGCCGAACATGGCCGAACCCTTTCGCTGTCTCCATTGCTGGGTTTGCCATTTCCGGCCCTGCACTGGAACGTGCATAGCCGAGTGACGATGACCCCGTTTTGGGAGAAGCAGGGGCCATAAATGGTGAAACCCGGAGACGTGCATGGGGGCTGAGGGGTGTGGGGGCGCGACTGGCTACCGCCGGTGGGCCCTGAACGGTACACCTGATGATGCGGTGTTTGCCGCCTTGCTCACGCGTGACAAAGAACGAGAGAGAGAGAGAGAGGACCGGGGGGGAGAGATCTCCCTTGCTCGTGGCCGTCGATCGTGACACGTGGGATACATGGAGCTAAGATAGGGGACGATTTGGAACGGTCAAAGCTGAGGTCATACTCTGACGTCGTCGGCTGCTCGATGCTAGATTTTAGGGTTATGATTCTGCTTCTTCTTCTTCTTTCTTTTTTTTCTTCTTTTTGGGAAATTACAAGGTGATCAGAAAGCAGGTGGTCCCATACTTCAAGTATGGAGAGTGGAATCAATTCAATTCCTGGGATCTAATTTTGGGACTCAACTATCAAGAAGCAGAGCAACGTTGCATGCTCTCGTATTCGGTTGAATACATCGTAATTTCTACCTATAACAACACATGACAACCTAGGAATTTTCCTAGAATATCTTGCCATAACATAGAGTAATCGTAGCTCGAGGTCAGACAAGAGCCTTCATTCTTTCCATGTGGTTTTTCTGCCAAATGTTTGCTCAAGTCCACTGACGGTGTGCTGCAGCAAAACGGAATTACAGGACTCATGGGTCTGCGCGGAATTCTGATTTTAAGAGGCATTACGAAGAAGCAAGGAGCACTTGATCCTCCCTTCAATGATAGGGGCTTCGATTTTTATCCCTACATTCTCAAAGATGATCATGGCGCAATGACAATTATCGAAACAGAAGAACTAATGCCCTTGACCATGAACGGAAGGGCGCTCGGATCTGTGTTACAACAAGATAATCAGTATGGAAAAGCAAAATTTCGAGTTCAAGCGGGAATGAATTGAAACTTAGACCCTCCGCTTGATCAGGAATTAGTAAGTCCTAACCCGCCGACTTAGTGGGCACAAAGAGAATCAAGGATCTCCCCATGTGAGAAACTCCAACAGTTCATATCGTCTGATGCGCTCTTTTTGCTCTTCACGTTGGTTTTATCCAAAACAGAATCCCCTGCTTCACTTTCTAGGCTCAAATTCGTATCACCTTGTTTTTGGATCCCTTCCTCCCCTGGCACTTCAGAATTGAGCAATTTGGTCTTCCATTTAATCCCAACTGCCCTCGCCTGATCTGAAAAATAGACCTTAGATACAGGGGAGCTGCAAATTTCTTTTTACATCTCATAATCAGCCGCAAAAGTGTTTCCTCCCTCCAACAGTCTCCATAAAGGATTCAGAATGGAGATTGCATCATCATCTCTCTCAAAAGTTTCTTTCAAGACCAGAAAATCAGAGACCGGCTCTGGCTCCTTGAATTGAACGAAAACTGTAGTTTTATCCAAAGAGTAGACAGAAGTAACGGAGGTTGGGCCAAAAACTTTGGTGATGCATTCCTTTATCTTCCTTGCCTTGAGTTTGGGTGGGAATCCCCAAATCAAGATAATGTTCTCAAACCAAATCCTCGAGCATCAGTTCTTGCAGTAAGTTGATCCAACAGAATTCCCAGTCACACTGCCAGTGCTTAAGTGAATAATGTCTCAATTGTTCCAACCGACAAACAGACGATTGACATATTTCTCAAGCGTTTCATCATGTGCCAAAATTTCAGAAGAAGAACGAGAATGGAACTTAATGCCAAGATGAGAGCATGCCTGTGCAAAGACACAAACAGTCATGAAAGCATGATACCCTACCTCATGCTTGGCCCCGGCATCCCAGATGGAGGCCCTGTGATTATAAATAAAAGAATTATTTAAAACAAATCCGCCAAGAAAGAATTAGCTGGGGAAAAAAGGGAATTAATGCATGCATTGACAGTCAAAAATCACACGCATAATTGTGGATCTGAGCTAAGAAGAATATCACCACTACGTCCATTTCCGTAATCAACTTGAAGTGACTAATCACAGCTGGACAAAAAACTAATGAAACCCAACAATGCTCTATCATATCATCCCCATAACTATGTGGTTTGACCCTAGACCTAATGGGCACATGCAAAATAAAGCACAAAGAATTGGATATGAAAGGGGAAAAAACCTAGATATGCTGAATTTAGTAAATCAGCATATAACCTATAAAAAGTATGGAACAGAGAAACAATCCCTTGATCATATAGATTACATTTGCTAAATACGAAAACTAGATTCATAAATTTGTCTAACTCCTCCAAACATCTCCAGGTCTTGCTCTTGTAAGAAGAGCACAAACCTGGGGACAATCATGACTCAGCATTTGCCACGCTTGTAGTATATAAATACATATCAATTGGTGCTTTTTCACTCTCTCCAGCCATCCCCTCTTTCTTGTCTTTCTTCTCCATCTTTGAGAAAGGATTGAAGCTGAATTGTAAGCGTGTCTGAATTATCTCTTCTAGATCAATACTGACGTGTAAGGTCCGACTGAAATGTTCTACCATCACTATAAAGATGTATCTATCGGTAAGTATGTATAACATTCATCTAAATTTCTAATTAGATGCCCCATCAAGTATCATTTTTACTGACATCTGTTGTGGAATGATCAAAAGCAAACAAACAATAAACAGTGAAAAGAAAGTACAAGTCGAGAATGAAGAGATAAGGGAATTCAACCTCACATCATCTACTTGAACCTCCACTCTCACGCAAGTTTTTGAAGCCAAATCGGTACTCATGTAACCTAGAGCAATTTGAGGCACAGAGATGTTTTAGACTTCTTCATCCAGTACTTAAGTATGTCGCTTGAATTCAAAAGAACTTTGGTGTCAATGATACATGGGAGGTGCTTGTTAGAAGAAGAGACAACTCTTCGCAGCGAAGGGAAGCTGACCAAAGAACTTCCTATATATATGGGCAACATCTGCATTATAAAAACAATGAGCTTCAGATGATATATAATTTAACTAATCAATGGAAAGCTAAGCTCTTGGCAATTATCATACCAAGACAGCAATTATGACCAACAATCAATTTCTGCTCAGAAGATAAGAGGTCAATAACATGACGAAATCCAACTGCCGAACGAATCTTTAACTTTTCTCCTCTGCAATTCTCATCGTCCACCTCTTTCTACATAAAGATATCTGTAGGTTTTTGGGGCAAGCGAAACACATCTAAATTACATGGGATGTTATTATGTATTAATCTCCTCTCTGAGCACATAATTAGCAACTTGTATCTGAAATGCTGCTTTGCCCTTTACAGAACATCCAGCACAAAATGCAAAGCAACAGGTGCTTCAAAGTTCATGGTCTGGCTATTATTGTCATTGATCATTTCAATCCAGCGATCAGATAAGATTTCAATTCAGCTCAACTGTTGGAGATAAAAATTCGAGGCTATTGGAAAAATGAAAGAAATTAAACAGACAGACACAGACACTGAAGAAGTGCCCTCTTTACCCATTTCAGTGATATAAAATTACTCATTAAAGATTTAAAGAAAAAAACTATCCTCACAATTTTTCTATTTGCATTTGTCTTACCATTAGAAGGTCCTTATCGGTGTTGCAGTCTGTATACACAAGCAACGGTTGGAGACAAGAGTTTTGAACATTCGCACAAACATATACAATATCTTCAAAGTGATTTCTTGTAACCTGCAAGTTTCAACCTTTATCGGCAATTAGTGCTGAGCTCACCAATATGAAGTATATCAATCGTAATTAATGAAGATGACAGTCTAAACATCTATAACTCCAGTCCACCTCAAGTGAAAAAAAATCGAAATGAGTAATCTTACAGGCACATTCTAGCACTCAAAGATACTTTAGCTAATAAAAAAGTTGACCCTCTACGGAATGATCTGTAATCAATGTTATCGCAAATGTTTCAATCAAATCATTGTCAGTAAATTCAGTATTATTATCAACTACATCGGCAGGCATGCAAAGGTCCTTGGACAAACATTTCTATGTTTGCCAAGCCAAGTCACCATGACTTCATTGCACACTTTTCGCAAAGGACCCTCCATCCTTCCCAATCTCTTTCTCCTTCCAGGAACATCAGTGAGACAAAAGAGCTAAAGGTGACCCAAACCACTTCTTGCAAGCCGGTAAGGATATAAGCAGGCGATAGAACAGCGAGGCTCTTTCACAACAGTACCAAATATCAATATGGCAGTTGTTTTTGGTATGGCTTCTGCTTTTAGATATTGGATACTTCCTCGACTTTTTACAGTTTGAAACTGGACTTTCATATGATTTCAAACACTCCAAAATATTATAAACACATCATATCAGCATGACAAGTTATCCCAAATCCATAAATCTTAAAAGTTAAAATATTACTTATTTGGTTGCTCATAAGCCAAAAAAAAAAGGCCTCTAAATGACTGCCATAACACTGATCAGAGAAACTAATAAGCAAGGAGATCAGCCTCTTTCTTTCAAATACAAATATACAACATAAGAGAAATCACTGTCTCCAAAACCAGAAACTGAAAAAGGAAACTAAATACCAGAGAATGGGATTACCTGCTGAATCAACCTGAGCTGATGCGCAGTTAACCGACTAAGGGCAAGAGCGGGGGCACGCTCTATAGAAAATGGTTTGAATTTGCTGTTTTGAGTCATTTGAGCTCTCACTGAACTGTATTTCACAATTTCTGTCATGTAACAACTAATCACGCCATTTCTTCATTCGGTTCTTTATTCTCTCACTGAAGAGAACATCTGCCATGCTGATCAAAGGTACATCTCTGAATTCCTTATGTTTATGCCGGGAACATGATGACTCCTCCAGATGTCTCAGCAGCTCATTTTCTTGTTCTCTGGATAAAAAAGATATTCCTGAGATTATTTAACATTGTGAATTTCCAGATTTAAGACTGCACGTGTCTATATCAAGTGAATGCTTTGGATTGGGCAAGAACATAACGAAATCTATCAATGAAACCACTATCCAGAACACAATCACATCCCAATTCCTTATTTATCAAGTTCAACAAAAAAATTGTAGTTCAGACTCAAGAAAATTGAATTGCTTGAATTATTTATAGCTACTAAACAACAATCAAAATTCACAAATTCCTTCTGGTTCATCCCTGAAGATACCCAATCAGGCAATCACCCATTAAACTTTAATGATTCAAGCGCAGCAACACTTGACTGCAAGCGCAGGTCTAGTTACTAAAAACCCAAAACATGTCTATATGTTCCTCAGAGCTACCATATCACATGAACTTATGATCATATCGTGGCCAACATTATCCAAAGCATTCAGAGCAGCCGCTGTGAAGAAAAATTTAGACGCGTTTACCTTCCCGTATGCACGTGTTGAAATCGAACTGGTATTTTGCCAAGAAGTCGACTGAGGCAGTCTGGCAGTGGAATTCATAAGCTGCTGGGTCATCAAATGACAACTCTTGCCGAGGGACAATATAGGATTGTGCCTGCGAGATTGACACTGAGTTACTCCAGGGAATTACGAACCAAAGTCAGATTTCGCAGGCGAGAAAAAATGAACCCAGAAAAGCCTGCCCTGATTTTACCGAAAGGTGACGACAATTTCAACTATCCAATCACTTGAATCAGCTCAATAAAAAACCAATGGCAGCCCTTCAATTCCAATCCCTCGTCCAGAGGGACACAAAAAATGCGAAAACCAGAGAAACTCGCGGGTGAGCGACGAAGCAGAGCTCCTGCGGATCCCAGCGGAAGGGACACACGCCGAACTGGACGACGGCGAATTTCTCCGCCGAATCCTTGACCTTCAAGTACCTGACGTCGTAGCGGTCGAACTCGAACGACTCTCGCCACGGGACGCTCGTGACCCCGGTCATCTCGAGGTCGACCGCCACGAAGTCCGCCGCCCTGACATGGTCCCTCAGGGACTCGAGCGCGGGCTCGAAGTTGGACCTGGTCACGTTCTCGAGGGGAAAGTTGAGGGCGTCGGTGCTTGTGACGCCGCCGCCGCCGCCGTCGTTGCAGTAGTTAGGGCTCGCGATAGGGCACGAGAGAGTGCCCTGACGGGGCACCGGTGGTTCATCGTCGGAGCATGATCGGGGACGTCCCCTAGGGTTCACCGGTGGTTCTCCGCCTCGGGCCTCGGCTCCAATTGGCGGCGTCGCCATGAGCTTCCGCGGCCGCCAGACCTTCTCTCCCCTCCCCGATCTCCCCTACGACTACGGCTCTCGCCAGCCCGCAATCGGCGGCGAGATCATGCAGCTGCATCGCCCGACGCCAGCGAGGGCAGCCTCCGCCCGAGGCTGGCAACTGTCGCCGGCCCCGGGTAGGGCCGACGGACAGAAAAGAGGAAAAAACAAGAAGAAGAGAAGGAAAAAGAAAAGAAAAAAATATATAAAAATAAAAATGTAAAAAATGAAATTGCCCTGATCCAATCGCCGGAACAGTGACATATTTGCCTGCCGATAAACATTTGACAAGCCGGTGAACTCAGGTCTTTACTTGAGATAAATTGGATACTTCACGTTTTTATTTGATATTATATTCACTTCGGACCTTTTTCCGAAAAATGACTCTGCTTTAAATACTGATTTGAAATTTTCCCCTCCAGGACTAAGCAGAGCTATTAAGGTTTCGGTCACGGTAGCCGAACGCAATTCAGCATATAGTCTTATTCGTCAGCGAAACAGATGAACAAGGAAAAATGCTCTCAACTTTGTTCCATTTAAGGTTAGTGGACTGAAGGAAGGCGTTATTTGTGATGAAAGCTTTTTGAGATTCGATGAAATTGAGAGCGAAAGGTGGTCGAGAATTTAACTCATGGACAATTGAATATAAGAAGCGGCACATTTCAAAGATGAGCTGTCCTTTGCGAGGGAACTTGTAGTGTATATAAAGTGAATGATCTGGCTTTGCCAGCACTAGGTAAGATAAATCTATTATTTGCAGTCGCGGCTCATGTCAAATCCTCGATGGGTTAGCTCCCCTCCAGAGCCAAAGTCCCTGGTTTTTTAGTATTTGTCTGCCATAGCTCACCAATGTGTGATTGGTTGTCAATAGCTCTTTCCATATTGATGTGAATGGTGCGCTGGTGCTCCTGATGAGCCATAGTACTACAGAATGTACAGAGTGACAAGCTTTGGATCTATATGGCACTAGCAAGGATGGGTGGCATTCAAATGTGACCACATTCAGATTGTGTCGTGCTTACTGACTAGGAGGAAAATTTTGTTGAGGGTTGTCTTCCCATCCTGAAGACAGTTGCTTAGATTAGTCACTGCATCGGTAGGTTTTATTTGTTATCACATTCTTATTGCGGTTGCTACCAACTAAATGAAAGGGGAAAAGAGGTGAAATTAGGGTTTCTGGGTTTCGTTTTGTTTCATATGAATAATTTACAGCATGAGATGAACAAGTGCGAAATGTCGTGATCAGATATTATCGATTCATTTTTAAGTAAGCTTCATAGGCATTGTGGTGGTAGTTCACGCAGTTTGGCAAAGGCATGTTGAACCACGACTGTGATTGAATTTTCTTACAGAACTTCATCACCTTTGAGACACGCTTCATTCAGGTCTATTGTTTGAAAACAATCTGCAGAAAATTGTGTTTTTTTTAAGAGCACTGATGGCTGCGCGAGCCCTTCTATTACCTCTTCTTGTTTTTATAAATTATCCAACAACCTTGAATTTTCTTTTTATTTTTTCTATGTGCATATTCAACTATTAAAGATTAGCTTTTGGCGCTTAGCCCGTTATTATGCTTTTGATTTTGCTCCTCTTACGATTTTGTGGATGTAACCTATGTTCCCCCAATTCAGGTAAATGCATGTTTGACAAATTTTGATCCATGTGGTCGCTTTATGTCTCTCTGACCTCATATGTTGGGTAATGCAGGGAGGAGGTGGTGAGCCACCAAAAGGTTCCCTTGGTTGGGCCATTGACAATCATTTTTGCTCTTTAGACCCACTTGTGCAGAAAATGAATGCAGAAGGTGCTGCTTTACAACTTCGAAACAAACGTTGCGAGTTGCGAGAATCTAGTTGAGATTCAGGGGACCTTTCGAGTTCGAAACGTCTAAGGCTATCATGTGTTGCAAACTGCAAGAGTTGGGTAAGTTTGGATATCTCTGTTTGCATGTCCATTCAATCACTTGGGCCTTTCAAGTTTAAAGAATCTGAAAGAATCAGATGCTGCCAACTGCGAGAATTTAGTTGAAGTTTGATGCTTTGACCCATATAGAATATCTGGAAACGTTCTGTATCTCTGGATGCGCATCCATTGAAAGATTCCATGCTGCAAATTGCCGAAATCTAGTTGAAATTCATGGTCTTTACAGGTTGGATTTTCTTGGCAAGATTGAATATCTCTGGGTGCTCTTCTATTAAAAGATTACCAGACTTTTCCAGTTTAAAGACTTAAAATTTCACGCTGCAAATTGCGAGAATCTAGTTGAAGTTCGAGGCCTTGATTGATTAATTAGAAAATTTGGGTTGTTTTAATGTCTTTAGATGCATGTCCATTAAAAGATTACCAGACCTTTCAATCCATAAAAAGATAACAGACCTATCAAGTTAAAAATGTCTTAAGGGATTCTATGCTGCAAATTGCGGGAATCTAGTTGAAATTCACAGCCTTGAGAGGTTGATTATTGTGCCAATTGAGTCATAAACCTATAAAGTTTTACCAATTGAGTCTATTCGATAAATTTGAGCCAAAAATTACTAACGTGGACATTGACCGTCCAATGTGGTATGACTGGCACTGATGTGGATTATTTTTATAATTTTTATAATTTTTTATAATTTTTTTTCTTTTTATTCTTTCTTTTCCTTTTTTTCTCCAAGCCTGGCAAGGGCCTCGCGCCCATCATCCAATGGCCGTTGAGGGTTGGCCAGACCACACCTGGCTTGGGTTGGCGAGAGTTGGCCGGCCCTCGTTGGGCTTGTAGGACCGTCTTACGTGGTCAACGATTTTTGGTTAAAATTATTTGGATGGACTCAATTGGTAAAATATGAAAATATTTAAAATTCAATTAGCACAATTTAAACTGGCACAAATACAATATATTTAAGACTTTTTCAATAAATTTCTCCATTGTCGGGTGAGAAAGCATTAGGCAGCGGGCACGCTCACTCCAATCCACACTAACGTGGAGCTCTCTCACATGCGTACTCGTACTTCGAGAACCATACGAGCCCAACAGTCACGCGAGACGCTCGACTCATAAACTGACTAGAATCCAAACCAAAACAACATGACCTCCCCCATCAGTCTTAATTAATAGTTAATTACAATGGTTATGTCGTAGCTACTGAGCATTAGGGATCGTTCATCGTACCCACGTTTCGTTCATGCACCACGGGACAATCTCGTTTATTATAACTAGAGAGAGGAGAGAGCAAGCAGTTCTTGGAATGTGGGAAAACCAGCTTGGAGATCTATGAAACCACCAAGTGAAGAGCTAGTGTTACGTGAATGAGATAAGTGGAGATTAGTGTAAGGGCATTTAAGGAATAAAATGATTCATTCTTACTAACTTTAATAATTGGCCGCCATTAGTTCTGTGTTGATGCCAAGACATATTCATTCATTCTTATAGGATGCAAATGTACTCATCACAACGGTTCGTGATGTTATTATTTTTTTGCTGTTGAGATTTGTTTCGTTTTGAACCCTTCATATATCATTTTAAGATGTAAATGAAATATTCATTTTCGAACAAAAAAAAATTATTGGAGTAACCCCATTTGAATCCTCGATTTTAATAATTTATTTGTGTGTAGATCGATTTATATAATGCGCTTTCTCAAGACATTGAAAGAAAATAAAATAGTGATAGTAATTTGGAGGTGATAGAGGGATTTGAACATTCGGATATTTGATTTAATATCACAGGAAAAATCCTAATTAATCCCCTTTCTTTTGTCATCTTGCCTCCAAGTTATACTCACTTAGACTGTGATATTCCAAATTTTATTGATTTTCTTTTTGGATTTAATAGTGTCCATCTCATTCCCAAGATTACGGATTCTCCAACTTCAAATAAATCATCTTCCCACGCTGTAGCTGCTTGAGGAGACCATGGTAAGGAGTCAAGACTTTGAAGTCACAATTATGGTCTTCGCATTTATTGTCTCTATTCATGTGGTTGTATGCTGAAATTTAGATATATCAAAATGGGATATAAAATCCATTTCTTAACTCATATCCAATATTTGAGTTATTTTATGGGTTAGTTTTATTCAGTAAATTGATTATAAATGACTTTAGAATGATAAAGCTCAAAATAACGTATGTGTAAAATGTGTCTATAACTTACCTAGACTCAACCCACCTCTATTACTCTCTCTTCGCTCCTTCTCAATTTTACTCAATCGATTTCATTTGCTCACTCCATCCTCTCTCATCTTAGTTTGGGTGGGAGTTTTCATAGATTGGGTTAAAAATAAAAGTGTTTTAGGAATATGAGTCTAGTCGGATACGTGTTGGGTACGAATCACTAAATTTGTATTGTATGGAAATGAGTCAATTATGCTCCAACCATTTTTGATGGACTTGACCCACCCCTATTTGATAGTTCTAATAAAACCCATAAATAAGTTATTTAAATTCCAACTTTGGTAAAACAAAAGAAAGATTTAAAAAAAAAAAAAGCAGGACCTATGGGGTCCCTCGACTTTTGCTTAATTACCAAACCGCCCCAAACCTCACGCGGGATTAACGCAAAAAACCGCTTCCCACTTGCCCCCACGAACAACCCTCGGTTTTCTTCATCGTCACTCCCACGTGGACTTTCCACTCTGTTCTGCCGCGTCCTATAAAAAAATACCCACCCACCTTATCCCTCTTCTCCATCTGCTTCCTCATCGCCATTCCCTCTCTTCGCAGTCTTCCACCGACCACACCAAGACTACGAGTTCGTCGCTCTCTCTGTCCAAATGTCGTTCAATCACAAGCTCCGATCATCCTCCCCGTGCCCCCTCTTCTACGGCTTCCACAATGGCCACGCTGCCGCCGCCTACCACGAGGCTGCCTCCTCGGATGACTGCGACGACGGCACCCCCACGAGGCGGCTCGATCGCCCCGCTCGATACGTTACAAGTGCCGGAGCCTCGTTACTCGGTTCTGGAGGTGCCGGTGGAGGAAGGGCCACGTCTCCGGGACGGCCTCGTAGTTCGGGTACGATCCCATGAGCTACGCACTCAACTTCGAGGACGAACGGAGCCGAGAGTCGGACGAGGAGTTCCCGGCCAGGAACTTCTCGGCGAGGCTGCCGGCCTCTCCGGATCGATTGCTGCCGGGGAAGTTGCTGAGGGAGTCGTAGCTTGTAAGTGAAGTCGTTTCCTCTGTAAAAAAAAAAACATCTTTTTGATTTTGATCGACAAGTTGGGTGGGGGCTATCAACAGTCGTTGGAGGGATCCCAGTTGCCTGTACATACCGTAGATTTCGAGATCTGAAATTCATGGAAATTCTGCTTCTATATGTTTTCCTCGTCTCCGTTTTGCTTTTGCTTTTTTTCGTCTGGAGTTTTCCATGTTCGAACAATTTTGCTGATCAAGTAGTGTTACGTCAATGAAATGCGAATCGACAAGAAGCAAATTTAGTAGTAGATAAATGGGATTTACTTTAAGGATGACGTGGATGCTAACTTCTTTTTTTGTGGATAGGGATAGGCAACGGCCGTGCTGACCCGGTTAGGTGGCGGGCTGTGTCTGTTTTGTGCCTAGGCCGGGTGGGGCCCACGGGCCAGCCTAGGCCCGACAAGTTTCACGTTGAAGAATGTAATCGTGATTTTATTTTGGAAAATCTTCAATGAAATTTCTTTTTTTTACTTTATCATCCCATTATATATAAAAGAAAGCTAATAACATGGGATTTGATGGTGATGATATGCACCACAGAAGTGAAAATTTATAAACAAATGGTCTATGTTAATTTATTTCTAGATTCTACTCGACAATTTATCCATGAATTTGAATGAATAAGTGGAAAAGACCTAGGTTTTATTTGGAGATATCTCTTTTCATCAAAACTAATTTTTAAGGAAGTAAAATCTAACAATTAAAGAAAACACATCATCTTTTAATATACATGGGAATTTTGTTTTTCTGGTAAGTAAATCCTACTTAAAAATAGAAAAACTTAAAAAAGAAAGGAAAGTAAAATCATTTGGGGTCGCCACTTTAAATTGCAATATAATGATCGTGGGCAATTTTATCTTTTCGACAGAAATCGGGCGGACCTAATCACACAAAAAGCGGAACTAGTGCTGCCCAAAATGATATCAATTCTATCTTGGCTAACACGGAAAGTTAAAAAAAAAGGAAGCAGCTTGTCCGGTCCCTCGACTTTTGCTTAATTACGAAATTGCCCCAAAAATGAAGTTGTGGTGGGTGGGGGCAAAAACCGAAACGAAACGTAACGTCACGCGAGACAAACTCCAAGAAACCGCATCCCACTCGCCCACGATATATCACTCAGCACTGCCTCCGCTCCGCTCCGCTGTCCACGCCGCCGCGCGCCCTCGTCCTTATCTCGTCCGCCCTATAAATTACCCTCCAACCTCATCTCCTCACACACCCAAAATGGTGTTCATACACAAGCTCAGATCCTCCCCCACACCTCCTGTTCTGCCGCCTCCACAACGGCGGCAGCAATGCCACCGCCTCCTCGGGCCGCGACGAGGGCGGCCACCGCAGAGAGGCTCGATCACCCTGCGCGTGGCTCCGATTGACAGCCTAGGAGATCCGAGAAAAGTGGTGGAGCCTCGTCGCTCGGATCGGCAGCCACCGGAGGAGGCAAGGCCAAGTCGCAGCCGCCTTCGAGTTAGGGTACGACTCGACAAGCTACGTGCTCAACTTCGAGGACGACCGGAGCCGGGAGTGGGATGGGGAGTTCCCGGTAGGGAACTTCTCGGCGAGGCTGCTGAAGTTTCCGGATCGGTTGCTGCCGGGAAAGATGCCGGGGAGGAAGTCGTAGCAGCGTGCAGATGAAGTTTTTCATCTCTGAAAAGATTCATTTTGATTTTGATCGACAAGTTCGGCTATTAGAGTCTGCAGTATCCGTACAAATTGTAGATTTTTGAGATCTAAAATTCATTGAAAATCCATAGAACTTCTACTTCGACATGTGATTGTCGTCTCTGTTTTGCTGGAGCATTCCGTGTTCGACCAACTTTTTGCTGATCAGTGTTGGGTCAATAAAATGCGAATCGATAAGAAGTGTAAAGTATGTCGTCTTTGGATGAATGGATTTACTTAATGGATATGATACGGCGGATGGATGCAACTTCATTTTCTTGTAGATAGGGATCGAGAGTAGGCCATGCACGGCCATGGATGAGGTGGCAGGCCACGTCCTGCTCCGTGCCTAGGGCCCAAGTCGGGCCCATGGGACCCTAATGGACCGACCTAGGTCTGACATTTTCTTTTTGGATTTGGCCTTTGGGGACAAGTCCGGTGGTTAGCCCATGCCCAAGCATGGCCCGCTAGGTGACTCGCTGTGTCTTTTTTTTTTTTTTTTACCTAGGCCTAGTTAGGCCCATGGGCCGTAATGGGCCTACCTAGGTCCGATGATTTTTTTTTAGGGTTTTGCTGTGGAGGTTGAATCCAGTGATTGGGCCCCATGCGATTAGAAGGGATTGCAAGGTGAACATCGGGAATGATGGGCGGGAAATTTCTTGTTCGCTTTTGTTGATTATGTAGACACATAAAGATGAAGGCTCCTTACCAAAAAAAAAAAAAAAGAAGATGAAGGCTTTATTAGATTAGAAAATACAAACACTTATATGGAGACTTTAGTTATTGCAACCGTGATAAAATGCAGACTTAACGTGAATATGGACCTAAATAAAAGTTGTTGAGTTGGGTTAGATAATATTTTTTGTATCCAAGGGAGAGAGAGAATCCTATGGAAAAAGGAATAAGGGCAACGACTACACAATGGCAAGTGCCTAAAGAGTCATGATCCTTGCCACTGCTTAAGATCGGCCACTGGCAAAAAGGAAAAAAAAAAAGGAAAAAAGAAAACTATCATAATTTTTTTTTTAAATTATATAAAAATTAAAATTGTCCACGTCAAGATTGTTTACAACACATAGGATGGATGACAATGACCGGACCATCATGTCAATGATTTTCGGTCAAAATTGATAAAAAGGACTACATTAACAAATCCTCGAAAAGATTTAGAACTTAATCAACATAATTAAAAAGTTTATGATTTGATTTGGCAATCATACAATAATTTTAGAACTTTTTTGGCCATTTTTTTTGTATTTGGCAGTTGAGGCATATATTTGTGTGTCGATTAGACACACAGCATAAGTCCATCGAATGTAAATAATTTCACATTCTTAAAAAATTTATTGGTTCGTTTAATTTATTAGACCAAGAGTTTTAAATTATCTAGTAGTTATCTTGTTTTTTAGCTCTTATCTATTGGTTAGTTTGACAGTTTCCTAACGTTGGAATTCGAAAGTTATTTAAGCGGGCTTCACTTAAAAGGAATTTGCCACATCAACTTATTAAGCAAATTTAGTTGTAGAAGTATGTCTAGCATTTAACAATAAAAAGAATAAGAAAAGTCTTTGGACCCGACTTCTTCACTTGTGTTATTGATTTGGTAGATGATCCAAAGAGTTATAATTGGCAATGGATGTTGAGGTAAAATCTATTAAGCAAAATAATACATGGTCATAAGCTAATCTTCCTCCTAACACTAGAACTATAGGTTCTAAATGGGTGTTGACGAAAAAAATTAAAACCGGACGATACCAAAGATAAATTGGAAAATTCCAAAAAGAACATGATGTAGATGCGTTTTCTCAAAAGAGGGCCCAGAATAAATGCCGTCTCAAATAAGAGTTTAAAGTGAACATTTGATCTCAAACAAGGATTTGAAATCACTGATCGGCGAGCACATGCTTATTCCAGTAGAACGAGCGTGGCCATCTTTGTCTAGAGACATTTCTCTTTTAGTTTCTTTTTCTTTTTCTATCTTTTCACTGTTCATCTTCTTCATGCTTGGAGGGAAGTTGCAATCTCAAGCTCACCTCCAGATCTGGCCGTCTTCCATGGCCATTGGCACCGCGTTCAAGCGTTGCCTTGGTTAGCTCTTCAAATCTGGCTGTCGCTGGCCACCGGCACTGAACGAGCCATCGTCTCTCTCTTTACACTTAAAAGCATATATTTGACTTGTTCCCAAAGCCAATTTCTAGTAAAAACACCTACGATTTCTCTCTCAATACCTTGATTTCGCCCCCAAAAACCTCCAAAGAGCCATAGGACAACTTCGACAAGAAAACCCTCAATTGCTAGTCTAGCAATTGAGCCAACAGCGCCGCACTTGCACGTCAACCAAAAGTAGAAGTAGATGGGTTAAAGGCTACTACGAGGCCCAACCATCACGCTGCTGACCAATTGCAAGCTCCGGCTTTTGAAGCGGGAGCGGATCAAGGACTACCCGCTCATGGAGGAGTTCGTGACAAACGAAGATCGGCTCAAGATGGCCACGAACAACGATGGCTCATTCAACACCGGTGGCCATGGACGAGCAGATCTGATGAGCTGACCGAGAAGACGCTTAAACGCTGGCCGACAGCCATGGAAGATGGCCAAATCTGGCGAGAAACGTGAGTAAAGGAGGAAGACGAGAAAAAAAAGTGAAAAGATGTAAAAAGAAAAAAGAAATGTCTTTGGACAATTATGTCCTTGGTTGTGCCATCGAAATAAGCATGTGATAGCTAGCCGGCCGAAGATTTGATCGGCTATTGAGCTTAAGCCCTTATTTGAGACTAAGGCCCGCTTTGGTAACGTCCAAATAGTGAAAATTTCTATTCTTTTGTTAAAATAGTTTGGGAATAGAAATGTGTTTAGTAAATTTTTTTTGTTCGGGCACATTTTTGCAAAAATTTGTCTTTCGAAAGCAGTTTTGGAAGAGAAACAAAAGTAAAAAAAAGTTGCTTCTTGTTTCTTGACACAATTTTTGAGAATGAGTTCTTTTCTTCTTTTTCTTTTCTTCTTTGTGTTGTTCTTCCCGGGTTATGGCGCCGCTGGCGGACCGGGCTATAGCCAGTGGTAACAGGCGTCCGCCCTCGTTGGCACGGCGTGAAGGTGAGGTCCCCCTCGCCCGGGGTGAGGGGCTGGACCCTCGCCCGCTTAGGCGAGGCGGCTCGCCGTCAATCATGGTGGTCGGCCTCGCCGCCGCACCACCAGTGGTCGGCCTCGCTTCCGGGATCGGCGGGCGAGGCGGTGAGGCAGTGGGCTAGGGTGGTGGCGAGGGCCGACGAGCCTAACTAGCAATGGGTTGCCAATCTGGGCGACCAGCCATGGCCAAAGAAGGGAAGAGTAGAAAAAAAAAAAAAATTAAATAATTGAAAATATTATTAATAAAAAGAAATTTTGCGTAGTTACCAAACGTATTTACATTCTTTTTTCTATCGATAATAGAAATTTTGGATGATACCAAACGCCTTCAAATACTCGAGAAATTGTTTACGGGCGCGAGAATAAAGAAGAATAATTTCTGAGTAGAAATAGTTCCTGGGCATAGAATGATTGTCACACGCACCCTAAATGACCATTTTAGATTCTTACATGAGACAATGCTCACTCCGAGCCCTCTTTTGAGAAAACTCATCTACTACGGGTCCTCATTTGAAATTTTCCTTAGATAAATGTAAGGCAAGATTAGTGGCTAAAAGGTATAGTAAAAAGGACTTGATTACTTTTATGTTTATTCTTTGGTAACAAGGCTTACAACAATTAGATTAAGGGTTAATACCACGAAAAATCTCAAACTAGTACACTTATGACATATTTACTTCAAACTATTTTTTAACCACAAAAAATCCAAAACCTGGTACACTGTGACAATTTTATTTCAGATCTAATTTTTGACCACCAAATATCTCACACTAGTACACTTGTGACAATGTTACCCATGAATTAATTTTTCGACCACCAAAAGCCCTAAACTAGTACACTTGTGATAAATTTACCCTCCGTTAGCTTCCGTTGAATTTTACTATTAAATTGCTAAGTTTAATGACACGTGGTAATTGACAAGTGTATCGGTTTTCTTTACCAAAAAAAAAAAATAGACAAGTGTATCGGTTTTGGGTTTTACCCTTACATTTTGTCAAGTTTACCAATTTGTGATTTTTCGTAATATTAATCCAATTTAATGGACACCAACGGAGGGTAAATTTGTTACAAATGTACCAATTTGAGGCTTTTAGTGGTCAAAAATTAGTCCGGATTAAAATTGTCACATGTGTACCAGTTTAGGGTTTTTAGTGGTTAAAAAATTAGTTCATGGTAAAATTATCACAGATACCGGTTGAGATTTTTTGGTGGTCAAAAAAAACTAATTTGGGGTAAATTTATTATAGATGTACTAGTTTAGGATTTTTTGTGAAAAAAATAGTTGGGATAAAATTATCACAAATATACTCGTTTGGAGTTTTTGTGATATTAACCCTTAGATTAATGATGGTTTTAGCGTCTATACATAATTCAGTAATTCATCAAATGGAAGGTAAAATTCCCTTTCTAAATAGCGATTTAAATGAAGAAACTTATATTTTAACAGGAAGGCTATAGAAATTGGTCAAGAAGATAAAGTTCATAAATTGAATTACTTTGTGGAAATAGAATTCTCCGTGTGTCTTTTCCTTTCTCTATATATCCAAAGGCATCTTCTAGAAAAAACACAAACTAAGAGATCACCATTAACATTACTTTATCATTTGTTCCTTTTCTCCTCTGTCTCTTTCATGCCTATCTCTATATTGGATATCACTTAAAAGCTTGAATCTTGTTCATCTTTTGCTTGCCACATAGACTGAGTGAGGAAGATTAGGGTCTGGGCATTGCATTGGGGACAAGATATCCATTGAGTCGATTGTATTGGATAGTGCAAATCTTATCAAGAAAATCACCATCTTCAAGATAGTATTATTGATATGCCTAGTTCTAAATATTCATCTAATATTTTTTAATCTCTATATCACGTATTTGGTTCTTCTATTTGGGCACAGGTTGGCATCTTAGATGGGCTTATCCATGTTAAGTGGGCTTTCTCATCATAAAAACAATGAACCATGTACCCCTTTACAATGTCGTTTGCTTAAGAGAATATGATTGAAAAATTATGACAATTTAAATTGCACGACTTTGAATTTGTAAGTTTTATGAAGTAAATGTGATTTTTCCTTTTCTTTTCTTATAACTTTGTGTTGATTTCTTCGTTAGACACAAATATAAAGGCTTTCTTAGGTGGTCGCAAAGGGTCGAAATGCCGTTGATGACACAAATTTGACAATTAATTGAAAAATGAAGATTTCATTACATGAACTTTACCCATGACATCAACGAACCTTTTCTCTTTAGGATAAAAAAGAAGGAAATGACAAATTGCTGATATGAGAAAATTGAATTTTAAAAAGAGTGCTAATTCAGAAACCATTTAATGAAAAAAAAAGGGCAAGGATATTTTACCTGAACACGTCATGGAGGTCGTGGCCTAGTGTGGCTACAGGTCTCCATCAAAGCGAATCGACGGAGGTTGCTACCTCTATGGCCGCATCTCGCTCTGTCTAAATCAATCCATATGGTGGAGATGAGCCTGCCACTACAACCACGAAGGTTGTAGCCCTCGCGTGACCATAGATAAAAAGTACGATTTTACAAATTATTATTCATGAAAAATATTTTTCGTGGAAAGTTTCTTTTAGCGTAAACAATTTCACTGAAAATAACTAGAGTCACGTTCACTTCTGGGTTATGGCCCATTTGTTTCAGGAAGTCATTATCAGTTCGTTGAAAATGAAAACTATTTTTGTTTTTATTTTTCCATCTTCGCAAAAACACGTTTGGTAGGAAACTTTTCCGTAGAAATTAGAACTAACAATACATGTTTGGTTTGTTTCTTGATTTTATGGAGAATGACACTAGAAGTGTCAAAAATTATGTATGGCGCTCACTTTAGTTCTAAAAGTTTTTTCGGATTACTTATGTGCCATTTAAAAACAAAGCGATTACTTAAGTACCAATTTCGATCCGGATTCTTTGGAAATCTAACGTGGCAATATTTTATTAATTTATTAGTCCTACATGGCGGCTTGGCGTGCCGGTTAGCATATAATCCATAAACGACATTATCTTAAATTTGTAAATAGTGATCATTTAAATGTAAAATTTTGTTTAAAGTGATCACTTTAGTACCTATTGGATTGTACGATGTCGTTTTTGATGTCCATGTGGACTGGATTTTTTTAAAAAGTTTGCCTAGTAATAGTAAAAATTTTAATTATAAATGCCATGTAATCAATTTTACCGGAATTAGCACTTAAGTGATCGTTTTTTTCTCCGATTTGGTACTTAGGTGATCGTTTGTTCCCCGATTTGGGCATAAGTGATCCAAGAAAAACTTTTTGTACTAAAGTGAGCGCTTTACACAACTTTTGGCACTTTTAATGTTCTTCTCTCCTTGATAATATTTCCCATTTGCAATACATCAGATTAATATATAGTCAAGCTTCAGTCTCTCTTTGTACTATTTATGTTTGTTAACAAGAGCGATCGAAAAGATCATCTCACTAATCAAATTGAACCTTTTAAGACAATCCTTCCTGGATGATCATCTTAGCAAGTGAGAAATTACTCAAGTCATCCAACAATATGCTTTTCTTCTTGGCTAATTAAAGGGAATTCATATACCCATCATTAGTATTTAATAGCATTAGAATTTCTTAACTAACTTGTCTTAAAATGAAAAAAAAATCTGAAACAGGAAATTTCTTTGAAGCTTCCTGGAGCTACGGATTGAAAAGAATAATCCCTTTAGCTTAAAAATTGCTTCAACCTAAAAAAAAGTGGGTGAGGAATTAAAAAAAAAGCAGTCGCTTGGCAAGGGAACCACTCATCTTTTGAAAATTCTTAGGTGCACGCTTCTCTTTCACACCACTTTCGCACTTGATTATGATAATATATTATAACGCCATATAACAATTTTACTATGCTATTATGATGTTCTTGTACTTAATTACTTTGACGTGTCGTAATGTCGTACATTACTATGCTATTATGATGTTATATTTGTTAATTTTCACTAGTTAGAGAGAGAGAGAGAGAGAGAGAGAGAGAGAGAGAGAGAGAGAGAGAGAGAGAGAGAGAGAGAGAGAGAGGAGTTTCTAATGAATGTGGCATAGCATTTCTTTAATCAAGTAGTTGGAATTATGTAAGAAAGACATTGAAAAATTTCACCAAGTAAAAAGGTTTCTTCACAGTAATGGTCCACTAGCTGTTAAACTATGATACATGTACAAATATCTCTCTCTATATCCACATATATCATGCAACTTGATTGTAAATAAATCGAACTGAATAGACAAATCAGCATAACATTTTACAAAATGACCAGATGCTAAAAAGAGTGTGTAAGATACTCCTTTCCTCCTAAAAATTGCCACCATCTCTTTCTCTAGACATTGCTAAAAAAAAATATAGCGATCGCTTCAACTTAATCTGCGTCCGCTAAACCACAGGAAAAGGGCAAAAGAAATGAAGCTGGTGTCACCCTTCAGCAGCCGAGAAATTAGATAGAAACTTCGTTTACGCTAATCCGAATCAAATGAGCCGTAAAAATGGGCACTTTTCTTTAGATTATTCTAACACCAATTTGCCAACATGAACATACGTAACATGGTTACACAGTTCTCTAACCACTTACGAGTATTGTATTGTTGGTGTGTGTTTTCTTGTATATTTTCTATTAATAGAAAAAGCAAGTCGTGTCAAGAAGCACCTGCGTAGTTTCCATGCACCCTCCGCATTGTTGGATCGTTGGATGGCCAGAACTCAGCATTGTTCAAGCACGCATATTAAAAAGGTTTGCGTGTGGGTTATCCAACGTCGAAGGGTGAGAATCGGTGGAGATCATAGCAGCGCGTGGATTGCGTCGTTTGAGCACTCCTCAAGTTATCGGTGACTCCTTGCTCTTCTCCTCTTCTCTCTTCCTTCTTTGGATCGCTCCATTTTTTTTCTGATGAGTTGTATGGGAACTTTTTTGTTTTTTTTCTTAATGTAGCTCTCAATTGAGTTCTGAGAGACATTTCTGTAATTCTTAGATCTGAGATTCTATATTCCTCTTCTTTTGAGGCTCCGCTCCATCAATCTCAAGATGAAAAAAAAAGAATCCACTCATTCAGAAGATCCGTTATACGGAGCGTCTTCCTCATCGACCTCTCCACATGTAGGTGATTATGAAGGCAGCGGAACCAAAAAGCCGAAAGGAAATGACTACGAAGTGTTCTTGAGCTTTAGAGGGAAAGACACTCGTAAAGGCTTCACCGATTATCTCTATACTAGCCTTGTTGATGCAGGAATTCGAGTGTTCAGAGATGACAATGAGCTCCGTGTTGGTGAGGAGATTGGTCCGGAGCTTCTCTGCAGTATTACGCAGTCTAAGATCTCGATCCCGATTATATCGAGGATTATGCTTCCAGCAAATGGTGCCTTTTGCGAGCTTGTTCAGATGTTGAACTGTAGGAGAAGCAGAGGGCAAGTAGTGTTGCCCATATTTTACAAAGTGGAGCCCTCACAGGTGCGACATTTGACAGAAAAATTTGGAGATGCTATCAATGCACATAAAGAGAATTTGGACGAAATGGTTGTGAAGGAATGGGAAGAAGCGCTCAAAGAAGTCAGTTCCTTGAAAGGATGGGAATCAGAGAAAATTGATGATGGGTACGTTATTCTCCACTAAAACATTGTTTAGTTTCTTATAACTAGATCTTACTTGAAAAAGAATATAAATATTGCCACCCTATGCGAAATTCGGTGTTTTTGACAGGCATGAAGGAGCATTGGTTAAAATTGTTGTCGGGAAAAGTCATAGGTGAGTTAAAAGACCTTTTAAACTAATTGTTCCCAAAGAGTTGGTCGGAATTGAGAATCGTGTAGAAGAAATTATGAGCTTCATAGATGCTAAATTTAATGATACAAGGATTATTGGAATTTATGGAATGGGTGGCATCGGTAAAACAACTCTTGCAAAGGTCCTGTTTAACAATCTCTCTAGTTGTTTCGAACTTCTTAGCTTCGTGGCAAATATTCGAGAAACATCTCTACGCAAGGGTATTGAACGGCTACAAAAGCAGCTCATTCGCGATATACTAAGAAGTCCAGATGATGTGTATAATGTTGATGCTGGAATCCATATTATCAAATCTCGATTTACAAGTAAGAAAGTCCTAATTCTTCTTGATGATATGGATGATAAGGCTCACTTGAATGCTTTGGCTGGAGATAGTAGTTGGTTTAAAGCTGGAAGTATAGTCATCATAACCACTAGAAACAAGAGTATTTTGGACGAGGCTAGGGCAGCCTACATGTACGAACTCAAGGAGTTGCCTTTGGATCCATCATTGATTTTATTTAGTAGACATGCATTTTGAAAGGATTCTCCTTACGGTGATTATGAGCTTATCTCTCGTAATATCGTGTCTACTACTGGGGGCTTCCCTTAGCTCTCGAAGTTATAGGTTCTTTCTTGCGTGAAAAGACATATAAAATATGGAAAGATACATTAAAGAAATTAGAGAAAGTGCCTGACAAGAAAGTGCAAGATACATTGATGATAAGTTACGAATCATTAGATTATGAGACGAAACAAATATTTTTGGATATAGCATGTTTTTGCATTGGATCATCTAAACAAAGTGCAACTTATATGTGGGATGCCTGTGAATTTTTCCCGGAGAATGGAATTGAAGTATTGAGTCTTATGTCGCTAATTAAAATTGATGAAGGCGGCAATCTAATGATGCATGATCAACTGAGAGAGATTTTGGAAGGAAATTGTTCGTCTAGATGATCCAAAGGAGCCTCAAAAGCGCAGCAGATTATGGATTTGTGAGGAAGCCTCGGATGTGTTTTTGACAACAACAAGGTAAGAGCTATCTCTACTTGTCTTGTTTAGTCAACGTAAGTCCTTCTCTTTCTTGTTTGAGATAAGATTATTGTCGGTCTCCAAAACTATTCACTTTTATCAGCAAAAGCGCTCTTTCAATTAGAAACTGTTTTTGCCTAATTCTAGGACATAATTGAGGAGAAATTTCTTGGTCATAGATCATTGGTTTATATCTTTACCCGGTAGTACATGATGAGGACACTCTTTCAATTAGAAACTGTTTTTGCCTAATTCTAGGACAAAATTGAGGAGAAATTTCTTGGTCATTGATGATTGATTTATATCTTTACCCGATAGTATATGATGAGGACACTCTCCTTTTGGTAACTTCAACGCAACAGCAAAACTACAAAGAAAAACCATAATCCTTGACAAAGCACTTTAAGAGAAAACCTGACATTTATAAATTGTTGGGGCCCATGCTTTTTCACAGATCTGTTTGATGCATGTGTTTGATGTTTGGATTCTTCTTTGATTTCTTGTGATGTTTTTTTCTCTCTTTTTCTTTTATTGAATATTGACTTCTTTTGAGTTGTTTGCTATGATAAATGAGATCTCCATCCATTTGTGATGATTAGCTATCCTTGTTTTGTATTTTCCAAACTGGGTTAAGTACAAATTGAGTCTCCTAAGTATCATTGCTTGTGGCGATTTAGTCCCCTATCCCTTCTTTTTATGATCAATGTAGTCTTTTTTATCTTTCACAATTTGTACAATCGAGTCTTTTATTGTCAACTGCTAGTTGATACCATCAATTTACAGATGTGGCTTTCATATTTGTCTACGATATATGCGCAACATGATAATTAACCCTCTAAACATTTATTGTTTTCAATCTATAAACTTTTCATCGTAGTACATAATTTTTTCTATGAATTTGCTATTTTTTGTGATGATGGATAATTTTTGTATGAACGCCCTAATAACATTTATTGTCAAATTTTGACTACCACGTTATTATAGATATATCCACAACGGTCAACTCTTAGTGAGCATTTTATTCAGTACATATTTAGTATTTTTATATCATTTACGTGTTAAATATGAGCTATTATGATTTACAACTTTTTACCGGTTTATTTTACATCATTTACTTATGAAAATATTTTCTCATAATGAATATTCAAACAACTTTTCAATCATAACAGTCATCACTTATTGCACATTTTGTTATAGTCACTATATGATTTTAACATTATTTATTTGTAAAAATGACCCGTTGCACATATATAATAAATGATAAATCCCTCAATTGTTTCCATTCCTATAAAAATATGTGTAACTAGAACAAATATGTGTGTGCAACTAAGTGACACATGTTATGTGGTAAGATCTATGAATTAAAAAAACAGACATTTGAAGGAAAAAGTTGAGATTTTACAATAAGTGGGATTGACAGATTCATAAGTATTTTACTTAGATCTTTTAATAGTCGAAATACTTTTAACTTCCGCTGTGCACTTCAGTTTCAAGACCTCGATCTTTCTCCTATTCTTCTCAAATTTGATGAAAGTAAAAAGCCTACACCATAATAGTATGATATCAAATTGATATTAGTCCATCTTTTCTTATATACAGTTGGTCTCATTTCATCAATTAAAACTTACGGTCAACAATGTTTCATAATTGCAGGGCACTAGCAAGATTGAGGCCCTTAATCCTGGTGTTTCGGACAGAAAAAGCTACCGAGGTGAACAATTTAATGAACTCACCAACTTGAGATTCCTTCAAGTGTATGGTGTGAATTTCACCGGAGATTTCCAAAACTTGCTTCCTCAATTAAGATGGCTTCAGTGGCGGAATTGTCCCTCAGATTTCGAAATGGCCAACTTTCAACCGAAAAAATTAGTCGTGCTCGATCTATCAGGTAGTGACATTACAAAGGATTGGGGAGGATGGGATCCACTCAAGGTAAGAAATTGAGAAATATCTGTTGTGAATAATAACGTGTTACCGAAGGTGCAATCGCACTCAGTTCTCCTTTCTTTCTTTTAGAAAGGTTTAATATCGTTCCTCGGATATTTTCGTCTAAATATAAGAGGACTTTATTTCTATCTAAATATTCAGAATCTTCTGCCCTTAATACGTTTAATAGATAAAACTCAACAACCCGTCATGCTTAATCTTGGACAATACTAAAAAGAAAAAAAATTAACTATATTAATTAACATCTATTAAAAATATAATTACATATTTGTGCCTATTTTGTATTTCATTCATGTAGCTGGTTTATGGCTTCTAAGATAATTTCTCCCCATGCAAAAGTATGTCTTTTGAGTGATTCTTATTATATCCTCTTTATCAATCTTCTTTCATGGAGAAACAAAAACTCCCACGTAGAGACTCGTGTTTTACATACATACTAAAATTCTAAATTCATTTTAATCTCAGAGTAATGGGTATAATTTATGAATTGCTCGACTTGTTGCACAAAACATTTATTCATTATAATTGTTGATTGTGGAAATCATCACTATGTAACACAAATATAAATTATTGATATTATGAGAGTAATAAAATTATCCTTCCAGTGGCATTATTTTTTTTTGGAATGCAACATTCTTTATATCTTCTGCTTATAACATTAAAAATTGCTTTTCATAATTAAACTACCCGTTATTGAAGTGTCATCTGCTTTTTTGTTAAAAAAATTTTGCTTATGTCTAATCAACGGCATCGCCATAGCTCTTAAAATTTGAATATATTTTCTCTTTGAAATTTTATCCGAAAATAAACATAGTCAGCAGTTGTATGTACCTAACATTCTTTTTGCAATGGATATGCTTAAAAAATATCAACATGGTGGTGTAGCCTAACACTACTGATAAAACATTTAAAATTAAATAAAAAAATTGTGAAAGAGTAATGAAGCATGGGTATTTTTTAGGAATCTTAAAGATTCTTAAAAAATAAGGAATAGTGGAAAATCACACGTTGCACCTATCCAATTTCACCGAGATTTTTCTTTGTTTTCTTTCGGATGGCAACTAATCTAAAAGTTCTCGACCTCTCGTATTGTGGACATTTGAAAAGAACTCCTGACTTGTTTGCTTTCAAAAGCTTGGAGAATTTGATTCTTAAAGGATGTATAGATTTGGAAGAAATTCATCCTTCTATTTGGTATATCAAGACCCTCGTCTCCTTGGATGTTTGTAGTTGCAACAAACTAATGGAACTACCAGTAAGAATAGGAAGAATGGAAGAATCGAGGGATCTTCTCATAAATGACATCGCTATAAAAGAGAATCCTATTTCGAGAGGTTGTTCGATGAAGCCAAAGACTCTAGATGCCCTAAGCTGTGATAAACTTGCTCAACTTCCAGAATCCATGGGCTCCCTTGTGTCGTTAACTCAACTGGACTTATGTGGGACAGGGATTGAAGAATTACCTGAATCCATTGGTTCTATGGAGGCGCTGGAGACTCTTGATGCCTCTTGGTGTAGATCATTAGCTCGCGTACCTAGCTCCATAGGCAATCTAGTATCTCTGTCTCGCCTTGTCCTAAAGAGATGCCAATCGTTGAGAGAGATCCCTGACTCGATTGGAAAGTTGGCATCGTTGAATGAGCTGCAATTAGCGAAGACATCGATTACAAAATTACTTGAAAGCATTGGGAATATGCAAAATTTGAGGACCTTGGACATTGGAGGAACTCCCATTACGGAACTGCCTACTGCCATTGGAATGCTGGCGAAACTCCAAGTGTTGAGAGCATCATGGTGCGCAAATCTAAAAGGACTACCTAATAATATAGGCGGACTGATTTCACTAAACAAGCTTCGTTTAGACGGCTCGGGCATTTTGGGTTTGCCAGAAAGCATTTCTAAGCTCTCTTCTCTCCGACATCTCAGCGTTCAATGGTGCGAAAACCTTCGAGGAATACCGGAACCGCCCTCCAGCTTAACAGCTCTGCACATCAGTTTCCCAAGTCCATCGTTACCATTTCTTTCCAAGCTAACCCTTCTCCAGGAACTCACTCTTTGGGATTGCCGTCCACTTGAATGTCTCCCCGAGCTCCCCGTCGCGCTATCAAGGGTCGGCTTCCATCTTCTATCTGGTAACGAGGAGCGCTTATGCGAATTGATCCGCGACAAGTCCTTTGGGCTAAGAAAAAAAAGCCACCAGACGCCGGGACTGGGATCATTCTCTGTGGGTCCATTACGACATTGAATAGGCAAATTCCCAGAATGTCCAGAGGTACGGAGCCCAAATTCTCCGGAGGTGACGAGCCCAGGTGTGTATCTGACTGAGCTTGAAGATCAGCTCCCATTGCTCTCCGCGCGCTGCTGGCCGGAACAAACCCTAGCCTCCGCCTCCGCCTCTGGCCTCGGCTCCAATTGGCGGCTTGATCTCCCCTACGACTACGACGCTCTCCAGCCCGCAACGAGCGGCGAGATCATGCAGCTGCACCGCCAGAAGAAGCACCGCCACTACCAGGCCTCCAACGAGGCGCTCGAGCAGCTCCACGATGCCATCAAGTTCAATGGCGGAGGTTCGATTCTCTTCTGTTTTGTCCTCTTGTTTCTTTTGTTCCTTCTGTCTGGGATTTAGTTTTTGTTGTTTGCTTTCTAAGTTCAATGGAAGTGAGGGCGAAATTTGTCAGGAGCGACAATTGATGGAGCATTCTCTTGTCTACCGCGGACTCGACGAGCGTTCGGATTGTTCTTTAACTGTTGCCTGCCGTTGCATAGAGACAGGACCTTAATGAATTGCCAGAGTCAAATTTTCGGAGGAGGTGCTTGACTTCTCATTTGGGGTCAATCCTTAGTGATTTAATGTGTTCCCTTGAGAAATGATGAGGACTAGGCAGTAGGCAGAGCTGTTAAGGTTTTGGTCACGGTAGCTGAACACAATTTAGCATATAGTCTTATTTGTCAGTGAAACAGATGAACAAGGAAAAATGCTCTCAACTTTGTTCCATTTAAGGTTAATGGACTGAAGGAAGGTATTTTCTGTGATGAAAGCTTCTTTAGATTCAATGAAATTGAGAGTGAAAGGTGGTCGAGAATTTAACTCATGGACAATTCAATATACGAAGCGGCACATTTCAAAGATGAGCTATCATTCGCGAGGGAACTTGTAGTGTATATAAAGTGACTGATCTGGCTTTGCCAGCACTCGGTAAGATAAATCTATTATCTGCAGTCGTGGCTCATGTCAAATCCTTGATGGGTTAGCTCCCCTCTAGAGCCAAAGTTCCTGGTTTTTTAGTATTTGTCTGCCATAGCTCACCAATGTCTGATTGATTGTCACTAGCTGGTGCTCCTGATGAACCATAGTACTATAGAATGTACAGAGTGACAAGTTTTGGATCTATATGGCACTAGCGAGGATGGGTGGTGTTCGAATGTGACCGCATGCAGATTGTGTCGTGCTTACTGACTAGGAGGAAAAATTTGTTGAGGGTTGTCTTTCCATCCTGAAGACTGTTGCTTAGATTAGTCTCTGTATCGGTAGGTTTTATTTGTTATCACATTCTTATTGCAGTTGCTACCAACTAAATGAAAGGGGAAAAGAGGTGAAATTAGGGTTTCTGAGTTTTGTTTTGTTTCATATGAATAATTTACAGCATGTGATGAACAAGTGTGAAATGTTGTATCAGATATTATCAATTCATTTTTAAGCAAGCTTCATAGGCATTGTAGTGGTAGTTCACGCAGTTTGGCAAGGGCATGTTGAACCATGACTGTGATTGAACTTTCTTACAAAACTTCATCACCTTTGAAACACGCTTCATTCAGGTCTATTGTTTGAAAACAATTTCAGAAATTTCGTGTTTTTTTTAAGAGCACTGATGGCTGCGCCGGCCCTTCTATTACCTCTTCTTGTTTTTATAAATTATCCAACAATCTTAAATTTTCTTTTTATTTTCCTCTATGTGCATATTCAACTATTAAAGATTAGCTTTTGCCGTTTAGCCCGTTATTATCCTTTTGATTTTGCTCCTCTTACGATTTTGTGGATGTAACCTATGTTCAGGTCATGTTAATCACTCCATAGTCTGGAATAATCTTGCTCCAATTCAGGTAAATGCATGTTTGACAAATTTTGATCCTTGCAGTCGCTCTATGTCTCTCTGACCTCATATGTTGGGTAAAGCAGGCCGGAGGTGGTGAGCCACCAAAAGGTTCCCTCGGTTGGGCCATTGACAATCATTTTGGCTCGGCTCTTTAGATGCACTCGTGCAGAAAATGAATGAAGAAGGTGCTGCTTTACAACTTCGAAACAAATGCTGCGAGTTGCGAGAATCTAGTTGAGATTCAGGGGACCTTTCGAGTTCGAAACATCTAAGGCTATCATGTGTTGCAAACTGCAAGAGTCTGGTAAGTTTGGACATCTCTGTTTGCATGTCCATTCCATCACTTGGCCTTTCAATTTTAAAGAATCTAAAAGAATCAGATGCTGCCAACTGCGAGAATTTAGTTGAAGTTTGAGGCTTTGACCCATATAGAATATCTGGAAACGTTCTGTATCTCTGGATGCGCGTCCATTGAAAGATTCCATGCTGCAAATTGCCGAAATCTAGTTGAAATTCATGGTCTTTACAGGTTGGATTTACTGGCAAGATTGAATATCTCTGGGTGCTCTTCTATTAAAAGATTACCAGACTTTTCCAGTTTAAAGACTTAGAATTTCACTCTGCAAATTGCGAGAATCTAGTTGAAGTTCAAGGCCTTGATTGATTAATTATGATCTTTGGGTTGTTTTAATGTCTTTAGATGCATGTCCATTAAAAGATTACCAGACCTTTCAATCCATTAAAAGATAAACAGACCTATCAAGTTAAAAATGTCTAGAGGGATTCTATGCTGCAGACTGCAGGAATCTAGTTGAAATTCACGGTCTTGAGAGGTTGTTATTGGTAAGATTGGATATCTCTAATTGCACATCCATCGAAGGATAACCACACCTTTCCAGTTTAAAGAATTTGAGGGCTTTCATGTTGCAAGCTGCAAAAGTCTAATTGAAACGCAACCTTGACGGGCTGGATTTTTTGGTAATATTGGATATCTGTTGTTGCACTTCCCTTGGGAGATTATCGGATCTATTGTGATTGAAAACCCTGAACAGGTTGAAAATCAACCACTGTGATTACATTCAAAGCCTAGAGATATTCTCATCCTGCAAAAGTTTGTGTATTCAAGGTTGCAAGTTGTTAGCGAAATTCCCAGATGTGTCGAAATTGGAAGATTTAAGAAACTTGATGGTGACAGCTCTTGGGAAATTATCAGACATCTCAGGGCTCAAAGGATCGAGCCACCTATTAAAGTATAGAGATTTGATGATGCTTGTCAATTGTCGCACGAGACTGCGACAAACTAATTGAGCCTTGAGGGCTTGGAGACTTGGAGCTTCCACAAGCTTACAACATTTCCAGATGCAAGTTGCTACAGCCAATATCTGAATTGTCTTGAGCTTTCCTCATATGGAATATGAGCGGTTGTTACGTCGGGTATTCATGAGATCACATTCTGGTGATAGTTCGATATTTGAAACTGATCCTTGTCCCCTAATAAGGCAAAATCTTAGACTTGATAAAATCATGAATGAAGCTGGCAGTCCTGGTGAATCATCCGTGAGTGATTATTTTTTGAACATTACTGAGTGATTCATGTTCCTTAGTTGGAATGAAATCTTTCTCTTGATCATAGTAGGAATGTAACTGGCAGCCCTTGTTGGAGGACTAGATCATAAGTTTTGTATTGAACGTTGTTCTGCTTGCTTGCAGGTCATCTATAACGTGTTTGTTTTGTTTACATGGTGAGTTAAACTTTTATCTTCTGTTGATTCTTATAATGGCAGGCATACTGGCTTATACGTGATGTTGTTATGGTGGAAATTACAAAACATTGAAAGAACAAGCAGCTCTTTAAGAAAATCCCTTTAACCATAGTCATCTCAGTTTCTTAAGGTGGACAACTGAAATCCCTTTCTTAGGAATGACGTGAATTTGCTTGCTTATCCTGATTGCTTGAATTGGTTTTTTTATTGTTCTGTGATATTGCAACTGTAATTTTCTTCTGTGTGTTCTCATATGATTGCTCGAAGTAATTTAATGATTGACATGTGGATTATTAAGGAAGCTTCTGGAGGCAAAGTGCAAAAACACATAGGCAAAGGAGAGCGATCATGCTGCTGGACTTGTGGTGCTCTG